>CATIWK010151918.1:0-39189 GCA_949634005.1 Mallotus japonicus | reverse complement strand
CTTTCATAGGAGGAAAAATATGTTCTAATAATATATCGCGATCTGCCTCTTGTAGCTCGACAACTTCTCCATCCTCGGAACTTCCCAATAGACCAGCACTTACCAGAGTTTCAAGGACTCCATTGCCTTCCTGATAAGAACTTATTAGGCCATCAGAGATCCAGCTGTCTATCATCGACCCTCTTGCAATCTTTTGGTTCTCACAAAACATTGCACAATTTCTTACACATTTTCTAGTCGCATCATCCTTTAGACGGCTGAAGTTGAATTTTATCACATTAACCATCAAGGTTTCATATTGTTCTTCATCAGATACAGGCTGCATGCTCAATGTTTCGAGTGCATTGTTCCAGACACTGATATCAGATTCACCTTTCAATGCCCTTGCCATTAGAATGATGGCACGAGAGTTGCGGCTGCACATGTTGACTACTTGTCTTGCTACTGGCTGAAGGCCACAAGAATCAACAATTTCACCAACATTCTTACAAAACAATACATACTCTTCATCCATCCGCTGAATTTGGACAATCTCGGGTTCTGTTTCTGGTGATGATGTGATTGCTTTGCTCCGATTTGGAAATTTTGCCCTGGTTATTTCTTCAGATTCTGTAAAATTTTCAGTTTCAAAGTTCAGATTTTTCCGTTCCTTGGCCCCCCAAATCTCTAAAGTTTATCCGGAGCAAGAAAAGAGTTGAATAAGCGACCCAGACATAACCAACATTGACTAAATATAAAAAATGCATAAATACCTTGAACGGCACCCCTCCCTTTCTCAACCTTAGTTTGCACTTCACCAAAAGTACCAGCTTCTTCTTCAATCTCTTTTAGCCTTTTAATTATGTCCTCCAAATCCTACTCCATCAAAAATTAAAAAAAAAAAAAAAAAAAATTATAAACAACCAAAAAAACAAGCATTAATTTTTTTTGAGCAAATTATATTTTCCTCGCCAAGGTGTGAAATAATTAATATTTATCTTGTTCTTATTTGAAAATCAATTTTTTTCTTTTTGCTTCTCTCAACTTTTGTTCCGTTAACATTTAAGGACTTTTGCTAAGGTTATGTCATTTTTTAAGTTAAGTACTATAAAAAAAAAACTAAAATGTCCTTTCAAACGATAAAAAATTATAATTAACTATAAATTTTAACGGATCAAAAGTTGAGTACTATATAAAAAGACTAAAATGCCATTTCAAACGATTAAAAATTATAATTAACTATAAATTTTTTTTACAAATTATATCATTAGTAAGCGAGGAATTTATGTATTTAATGTTATTAAATATAAAGGACTAAAATATTATTAGTTTTTTATAGTTATAATTTTTTATTGTTTGAAAGGGCATTTTATTCTTTTTATATAGCACTTAACACAAAAAATAATCTAACTCTAAAGACAATTATTAAATGTTAACACAATAAAAATTAAAGGAGAAAAAATTTGATTTTAAAACAATAAGGACATATGTATAAATTGGTTAAATTTCAGAGAGAAAAATATAATTTGCTCATTTTTTTTTTTTTTGAAATAAAAAAACATATAGTTAACAAATAAGAGAGACAAGACCTCAGAGTTATGAGTTTGGTTGTCAACTTCAGGCCAAGAAGACATGTCGATATCGGATTGCATCTCTCCTTCACCAGGGATTTCACTTCCGTACATCTCGTGCTCTTGCTCTTCGTGAATTACATTTTAGTCTCTAATATTTATAACATTACAGTTTAGTCCATTAGTCCCATAACATTAATTATCTATATTTATATAAATATATAAAGCTGAACACTACAAGTGATATTTCAAACTTTTAACAAGTAACTTGCTAAAATTTCAACACACGTTAAACTCTCAATTTCTCCCTCTCTGTCTTCATTTGTTTCTCTCACTCTATTGATGACCGGAAGATAGAATTAGAGTGGCACAAATTGACCCTTCATTAATGTCTTTTATTTAATGTTCATTTATTCGGAAATTTTATTACTTCCTTTTCCTTTATAACTTAAATTCATATTTAAATGTTATGTGACATATTTTTATAACTTACCATCAAAATTCTAAAAATTTATTGATACACTTATCTCTTTGAAGTCTTTTCATTGTCTAAAAATGTTATTTTGATATTAATATATTTTATTTAGTATTCATTTATTTACAAACTTTGTCTCTTCATTTTCAAATCATTTAATTTCACATTGAAGTACATATTATAACTTAAAAGTAGGTACTAATGTGTAAAGCTCAAGAACTATGGTGCAAAACTCAAGAAGGAGAAGATTAAGAAGAAGCTCAAGAAGAGAAAAATAGGAAGAAGATGGTGAAGATAGTGATTATGAAGATTCGGTAGAAGCATATGAAAGTGAATCTAACTTTGAAGTGACACAATGAATAAGGTGGATATGCTCCCAATATTAAAATTGATTTGGAAAGAGGTATTTTACCTTAAACTTTTAGGATTGGTAACTAAGGCTCCGTTTATTTGCGGAAAATATTTTGTCTTTGGATAATGTTTTCTCTAGAAAATATTTTTCAGAAAATTTATTTTCCAAAGAAAATAATTTTTGATATTTGGCTACAACACTAGAATACAATAAATGAGGAGCAAAGGTATTGGAAAATAAAGGAGAAGACAATAAATGAGGAGATAATGCATTAGAAAAGGTATTGGAAAATGATTTCTCATCTTTAGAATAGAAAATCATTTTTCCATATTTTGAAATTATTTTCCTTTGACTAACAATTATTTTCCTTTGACTTATTTTCTTTGGTAATCCAAATACTGAAAAAATAAGGGAAAATATTTTTCGAAAGAATATTTTCCGCAAACAAACGGAGCCTAATATTATATAATTTATTAATTTATACATTACTTGCTGAAAGTTTTCTTAGTTTAATTATAGTTTATAATTTATTTTGTTCTAAAGATAATATTGAAATAAATTTTTAGTATGTTGTTTTTTAAATATAAAACACTACTATAATTTTATAATTATTATTTCAAAAAAAAAATCATTTTAAAAAAATTCTTCCGTGCAGACATTTGCCTAGTATATATATGTAAAACTTTAGTCAATTTTGAACCCAAATAAAATTTTCTTTGCTCCGCCGCTACATGTGCTTTAGTAACTTTTTTTTTTTTTTTGAACAATGCTTTAGTAACTTTTAACTCAATGTAAATGCATATACCGCAATCCAAAGTCGCATCAGGCCCGGCTCTAGGAACAAGCCTTAGGCCCCCTCCAAAAACAGGGCCTCAAAATATGGGGCCCTATATATAATTCAAAAAATGCCTTAATAATTTTCTATTCTATTATATTTTTTCTTAAAAATTGTCACTTTATTTTATTTACAAAAATAAAATTTATTTTTCAAATAATTACTATCAAATATGTAAAATAAATTTTATTCTATGGTATTAAAAGTAAATATAAATAAATTTATAAAAAGATAATTTTAATAGAAAATATTTTTATCTTAATTTTATTGACTCTATTCTTACTTTTAAATAAAAAATTCTTAACTAATGCTTTGAAATAATAAAAATATCATATGTTTAAATTTTTGTGCTCTTTTTTAATGTCGTATATTATTAATTTTCAGTTAAATCATTTTCTAGATAATTTTATTTTTATCAACTTTTATAATTTCATTATTATCAACTTTTAAATTTTTCTAGTTTTAAGTTCAAAAGATTTTTAAAAATTTATTATATGCTAATAAGAGAGGAAGGGACAAAAACCAATCAAATTCTATTATAATCATTTACAGTTTATATTTTCTCCCCCTTCCACGAAGATTTAATTGATTAGTTGCCCCGTACTCCTAATAAAATAAATAATTATACGTATAATTTTTTTAGTTGAAAAAAATTGAAGTTTTCCATTTTAAGTTAGAATTCAATATTGATGCTAATATTAAATTTTTTTTAAATTTATTTAATTTTAATAGTATTTTATTTTAAAAATAGTTAATATCTAGAAAATAATAGTTAATTAATTATTTTAAATCTAAAAATATGAAAAATAATTTTCGCCTAGGGCCACTAGTATCCTTAAGCCAGCCCTGAGTCGCATATGTATTAGAAGCAGATAAATAAGGGATGGAAATGCATAATCTGCAAGACACTATCACCTTTGAGGATAGGCAAGGTTGGTTCTGATGTATCTCCATGAAACAATGAGCTAGGATATGAGGTTGAGGTTGATCTTGCTGTATCTCCATGAAACGAAGAGCTAGAATATGAGGCCTTCCCTGTGTTAAATTGATATAGCGTATTGCTTAAGCTCTTATCACATTTACAAACAAATATCAACAAACAATGAAGATATAGCGCATAAAAAGTCTCAGTGTCTAAATTTTTATTGCCGATCACATCAATGAACACATCTATCATGTTTCTTTCTCATGATCTTTGATGCCTTAAAAAGGAAATTTTTGACACTTGAATACTCAAGTTTCCATGCATTTCAATCAAGTTCATTTTATTGATCATGTCCCCATCAAATATATAAAAATAGATTCTTGTAAAGTCTACGTATGTGCATCTATATATTAAAAAAAAAAAAATTCACTCACATTTAAATTAGAAAAATTCTGTGTTTACTTCAAGTGTATTAATGGTTATTGTAATTACAGGAAAATTAATTTTAACAGTTTCTAATTCTATTTACGAAATAATTTTAATCAATTATATTCATTAAATTTTAAATTTTTGGTTGGTGGAAATATCTATATTCATCAGTGGCAACTGAACACTTTGCTCTTATACTAGAGATTCTCTACTCAGTTTGGTTTGCTCATAACAAGATGATTCATGAAGGTAGAAAATTCAATGCTATGCAGATTGTGAGGCAAGCTGTACAGCAGCTTCATCCTTTTCAACAATCTCGCAGGTGGTAAGTAACGTTGGTAGTTCTTCTTCCAATTCTGTGGCCTCTTGGTGCCCACCTCCAACTGGTTTGTTTAAGCTCAATTCGGTTGCTTTGTGCCATTTAGGCAAGTTTTTTCTTTTAAAAAATTTTAATTATTACTTTAATTATTTATAGATATTAATTATTTTTAAAATAAAATAGTATTAAAAATAAATAATTTAGCATTAATATATAATAAATTTATGTGAAACTTTTTTGTTGGAATTCAAAAGATAGAAAAATTTAAAGTTACAAAAATCATATAAAAAGTAATTTGTTTGAAAAAATTGAAACAAAAGGAGACACAACTAAGAAAATAGGAGAAAAAAAAATTGAATATATAATAATTAATTTTTTACAAAATTAATTAAGAATTTTTTCTTTAAATTTAATGAATGCAATTAATAAAATCATGTTAAAAAATGTATTTTTCATTTAAATTGACATTTTATCACTTCATTTATATTTTTCCTTTTATCACTGTTAAATAAAATTTATTCTATACATTTAACAATAATTATTTATAAAATAAAATTTATCTTGTAAAAATAATAAAATGAATGATTTAAATTATTTTAACATACTTTCTAGTAAATTTTATAAAACTATTTATTTAAAATATATATATATATATATATATACACACCATTTTGTGGGCCCTAGGCATAGGTTTTTTAATGGCATATGCCTTGAGCCGGCACTGATTCTTCGTAATGATTGTGTATTTGTGTTGATATTATGTTGTCTGGTGGGGTTCGTAGCCTGCCGGTGTTAGATGTGGAGTTAGTTGAAGCTCAAGCACTTCCTATGGTTTGAAGGGATTATGGGAGGCTGGGTTTCAGTCGCTTATTGTTAAATCAGATTGTCAAGCTCTGATTTCTAAGCTTCAGGGCAAAGAGCATGGTTATCATGTTGGTCATCTCATCATTGATGATATTATAGCTTTCTCTAACTGTTCTGATTTTATTTCTTTTCATTTTGTGTCTGGGAGTTGTATACTGCTCATGCGATGGCTCCATGGGCTCTTTCGCTTTCTGCTGAAACAGTTATCATGGAGAATGCTCCTTGCTCTGTACTGAATACTATTTCTTTACATTTATCTATTTTCTTTTCGGTTAAAAAAAAAATTAATTTAAAAATTTTATTAGTAAATATTGCTTAATAATAGTTTAAAATATTATTAAATACATCCAATTAATTGTATCCGTATTTCATAAATTAATTTTAAATTTTATTAGTAAAAACTATTCAATAATAGTTTCAAATAATGCATTGCGCCTAGCTAATTTACACTATTAGTAAATGTTACTCAACAATAGTTTTGAAAATTGTATTATTTTAATATTTTTTTCTTTTATTATATAAATTTTCATTTTAATGTTTTCAAATTAATAATTAATTTTGAAACATAAAAAAATTATAGTCTAAATTTTGGCTTATAATTTTGCATGTTATTGAACATTGCTTAGTAATGCAAAAGGTGGATTTCCAAAGACTAAACTCACACAAGTATTTCATACCTTGATACCCTGATGAACTTTGGAGAAAAACCTTTTCCGTCGGGATCCCGCTATTCCTCATGATAAATTCTTTCAATGTTGTATTATCTGAAGATAATATCACTGGTCGCCTACATGCACAGATTTCATGGAAGCAGTGGCATACCGTCAATTTTAAAAGATAGTAGTATTGCAAAATGGCCAAATTGAAAGAAACAACGGACATTAGTGGAAGTTAAATGAGGACAATACCTTGGCAAGGATGCTTGCTGTCTTTCTGGTGAAGCAACAGGTGCAAAATTGAATGACAATGTATCCTTCCCTTGAGCAACTAGCCACGATAGATCATCCCAAGGCAAAGACGTCAATTCTGGACATCCGTAAATATTGAGTCTATGCAGGGAGGTAACATACTGAAGCCCTGTGGGGAGAGACACCAAGTTTTCAATGTTGCTTAATTCCAGAGAACGGAGGCTTTTAATGCCTTGCCATTGCATTTTATCATCTTTGTCATCACGGGACAGAGTTGTCATTCTCCAGCACCCCTCAATTTGAAGAGTTTTAAGGGAACTGAGGTTGGACAGCAACACCATGGGCAGAAATTCCAAATCGTCAATGTCGCCAATATAAAGATGCTCCAATTGAGAAAAAGAAGAACAAGAGTATTCCGATGCAACAATCGCTGTTTCCAGAATTTGCTCAAATGACTTGGCAGTGGATCCTGAATACTCCAATATTTTAAGAGACGGAGATCGCGGCATCAAAGTAAAATTAGGGCAAAAGAATATCGTCAAATCTGAAAGACAAGGAAATTGAAGCAAATCTGGCTTTTCAACATTCCATCCTTTCAGACCAGGGCAGCAATACAATTCAAGTTTTTCCAGAGAAGGAAAGAATAATGATGTTACACCCTCACACTCAACTATATCTATGTAGTCCAGATTATCTAAATATTCAATTGACAATCGCATAAGTGAAGGGAACTGATGAGAAGCTGGAAGACACTTGATATTACGGCACTTGTACAAACGAATCTCCACCAAATTTGTGAGAGATGAAAACCAGCTTGCTAACTTCACTCCCCTGTAATCTGCCACAGATAGCCCTTTCAAATATTGGTGAGGCTCTAGTGCTTCCAACGCCATTTCTTGGTCTTGCGTTTCACTTGCTCTACCACTATCTTCCTCGAAGAAATCATATTTCCAATCTAACACCAATCGTTGAAGATGTAGCTTCTCCTTCAGATTGGCCGCCCTACATTCAATTTCAGCATTTCCCACTCTTCGCAAGTTACTGATTCTTAGCTCTCCTCTCAACTTGCTCAGGCCATGCAGCTCACTTAGTCCAGCACCTAGCTTTGAGAATGAATTATCCTTGGCCACCACGAATACAGATAATTTCTCCAGGGATGTCAATTTTCCAATCCCACGTGGCATATGAGTCAAAGCATAACAAAACTGATTCTCAAGATGCGTAAGATTAACCAAGTTTTCCATCTCTTTTGGCAATTGTGTAAGGTTTACGCATCCATTCAATTTCAACAATTGTAAGTTTTGCAGATTAGGGACCGAATCTGGTAGTATCCTGATTTTGGCACTCTGTGAAAGATCCAAGTATCTTAGATGCTTTAACTTATCAATGGAATTTGGCAAAGTCACAATGTCTAAGAAATGTAGACCTAACACCCTTAAGCGTTTCAGATTAGAAAACATTTCATAGCAGTGTATTTCTTTGATATCTGATCGTCCACCTAATAGAACGAGTGTCCGTAGCTTCTTTGCCTCAAACAAGGAAGGTAAGACTAGACATAGTGAGCCCCAATCCAAATGAAATGGCGCATATCTAGTCTTTACATTACTAATTCTCACCTCAGAATTGGACCATAAGGCATACTCCTCTCCAGCAACTTGCATCGAATAATCATGCAACAAATCATGCATTTTACAAGTTTTATAGTTTCCAAATTCATCCTTCTTAACGTCTTGAAAAAAAGACCTCCCAAGAAGATCAGCAAAGTATTCAACACCAATATCTTCAAGACATTGATTTGGATTTGATGATTTCACATACCCTTCGGCAATCCAAAGTTGTATTAATAATTCAACTTCAATTCTGTAACCTTTTGGAAATAAACTACAAAATGTAAAGCAACGTTTCAAATGCACAGGGAGATTAGTATAACTCAACTGAAGAGTTGGTAAAATACCAATATCATCTGCTTCTGAGAATTTATCTCTGACGTATAGCCACTCGGATTCTGAATCTGTATAGGACAAATGACCTGCTATAGCTTTTATGACTAGAGGAAGTCCCAAACACCTTTCTGCAATCTCCTTTCCAATAGATTCAAGGCTAGGACTTGGCTCTTGCCCTCTTTTCAATGCCATTTGTTTGAACAATGACCAAGACTCGAGTTTAGACAAGCCTTGTAACTCATATAGAGAAATTGGACGCATCAATTCTGCAACTCTTCTGAGACGCGTGGTTACTATTATTTGACTTCCTCTTGCACCTCCTACCAGCAAATCCTTTAAGCGAAACCATTTTTCAGGATCCTCGTTCCAAATATCATCTAGCACAATTAAGAACTTCTTACCATCAATTTTTTGGCGAAGGAGATATTTCAGTGAATCCATCTCACTACTTGTAGGTTTCTCATAGGATACAGCTTCAATCATCCTTTCAACTATCAATTTGACATCAAAACAGTCAGAGACACAAACCCATATTCTTAGCTCAAAATGTGAAGTAATCTTTTTATCATTGTACACAAGCTGGGCTAATGTTGTCTTTCCTAACCCACCCATTCCAACTATTGGAAGGGTTGAGACGTTTTCTTCCACATTGGAAGACAGCAGAAGCCATATAATTGCCTCCTTATCCTGTTCTCTACCAACTACTACTTGTTCATGTACAAAGGAGACAGTTTGTCTTATTGCTCCCTTAGGTACAATAACGGTCTCCTTATCCTGTTCTGTACCAACAACTACTTCAGGAGCAGAGGAGTGAGTTTGCCCCATAGAACGCTCCTCCAAGAAGAGCTTTCTATCTGCAGCAATCTCATCTAGTCTCTCTCTAATGGCCTTAAACTTATGAGCCATTTTAAAATGATAAACTATATGTGAACTTGAAAAGAAAGGGGGTACCTCCTTTGTCATTCTCTTCCCTGTCATTACTTGCCGCCGCAAAGCCTCTGTTGAGAACTCATCTAGTAAGTCCTCTGCATCATAAAGTGCTTCCTTCAGCTTTGCAAGCCAACCTTTGACTTGAGTACTCTCCAAGGCTAGCTCGTCTGCATGAAGAAGCACAGGCATGATGGTGGTAGCAGTTATCCTCAGTTTCTCGAGCTCATCTTTGACACCCCACCGCAACCCAATCCCTTGCCAAGTTTCAGAAGCCAACTTTGCGATGATCTCCTCTGCGATGCTAAAGAGGACTGCTTCTGCCATCCTTCCTGCCAAGGGAAAACAAGATCTGTAGAAGTAGATGGTCACCTGATTGAAGTGTTTTAAGATTTTAAGAAAAAAAAATGATTAACTTAACTTCTTATTAGGTGACTGCCCTGGTCAGCTTTTACTTCAAAATTACGGCCAATTTTTGCAGCCACCGAAAGGAAAAAAAAAAAAAAAAATTTACTGGCAGCATACATACTGGATAAAAGACAAATTTTTCTTTCAAAATTATATTTTTATCCCTATTTGTTATATGATATATAAAGGTCATATTTGGTTCGAGAAATAGACCAAGAATAGAATAGTTATTTCTTATGAAATAACTATTTTTTACTTTGATTCAAATTTTGTTAGGACAAACCTATTATTTGATCCCCCAACTATAGGGATTTTCCACACTTGGTCCCTAATCATTTATTTTGAAGAATTGAGTCTCTCAACTTTTTTTTTTTTTAATTTCATCATTTTTTCACTCAGAATGTCAAATTAAAGATGTTGTCGTCTTTTGTTAAGTCATAAAAGCACATCTCAACCAATTATTAGTTGTGAACTTGATAATTTGAACTTAATTTTACTGTTTATTGTGAGCTGCATCAAGCTGTTGATGCAAATTGTTTATTTTTGACAGCTGGTTTAGACATGTTTTTTGTTCAGATGTGCTTTTATAACTTAACAGAAGACGATAGCATCTTCAATTTGACATTCTGAATGCAAAAAGGATGAAATTAAAAAAAAATAAAGTTGAGGGACTCAATTCTTTAAAATAGAAGACAAGGGACCAATTGCAAAAAACCCGATAAGTTGGGGGACCAAATAATGGGTTTGTCCAATTTTGTTATTGACTACAATACCAATTCCATAAAATAGTAGTTTTACAATTTTTGAAGAATAGTCATTCTTTCAGAAACTAAAGAATAAGTATTTTTTACTCTTGGAATAGACAATTTCCACTTTGACCCTCCTCTTTCTGTTTAAACTTTCATAATGTTCATGTTTTTACTTTCTCTTTTTTTAGAATAATTTAATTCATATTTTTCAATATTTTTCTTTTAATTTAATTTAACTCAGGTTTGGCAACCATAAATTTTATTTATTTTATATGTTTGTATTTTTATATTAAAAAATTTTAAAATATTATTTATTTATTTATTGTACATTTACATTATTTTAGAGAAATAAAATATACGTGCTAATTTTTTATATATATTATTTATTTAATTTTTTTTTATAAAAAACATGCTAAAATTGTATGACTTTAATTTTGATACTAATAATGAAGCTTAAATCTACTTATCTCTCGTAGTAATTCTAGGTCATAAACCAAAGTATGGAATAATAATTATTTAGAAATAGTTATTCTAAGAATATTTATTTTATTTCTTAAGAATTACAATTTTATTCTATACTTATTCTATTCCATGAACCAAATATGGTCAAAATGTTATACAATAGTTCTAGAGTGCCAATTTAAATTAAACAACTAATTAAACTGATAAAATTTAAAATTTTAAAAAAATTAGATGAACTCATCATATTATTATAATTTAAAAGATAAAAACTCATGTCTTATAATTAATTTATTTTCTTTCAAAAAATAATTTATTTATTTATTTATTTATTATTTTAGTAATTTTTAAAATATATCAAGGGTATAATATAATATGTCCCAACTAGCCACATATCATGTGTCGCCGGTTGCAAAGAAAGAATATATATACATATATATATATATATATACACACACGCATGAACTCTCGGCTGTACCGAACATTAGAGCTGGTTGTTGTGGGATTTTATAGGAACCCGCCATGATGCCCAGTGGATGGATTGTACATACAACAAATTTTCCTGTTTTTTCCTTTTTGATAGAGCGCATACAGATACAGTAAATTCATATTATAATCTTCCCTTTTTTTTTTTTTAGTAGAGGGCAGTACACTATCGCTAGTACCCTTAAACGAAAGCAAAGCATAAGGCATTGCAAATTTTAAAATTATAAAATATTTGGTTAGTAAAAATTGTATTTCTGTTAATATTATTTTTCCATTTATAATAATTCCATGTTTTAATTAATTAAAATTTTAAAATTCAATTTATTACATATAAAAAAATTTTCATTAATTATAAGGTTTAAGCTTGAGCAGGGATGGAGAAAATACTTAACCATATTGAAGCTGTGAATTGAATATTAAAATCTTACTGAACTGAATAATTTTAATTTCAGATTGCACCAAACTGAATTAGATGAATACTTTCATATGGATATAAATCTTTCATAATTCAGTTCTCAGTTCCAAGATTTATAAAAAATCCATAACCACATCCAAATATTCATATAAATTAATTTGATTTAGTCCAAACTAAAATTATTCGGTTTAGTATGGTTTTATTATTATTCGGTTTGGAACTTTAATATGGTTCAGTGTTTTTTCCGTTTGTGCTTAGCCCTAACATTTATAATTAATGAAAATTTTTATATTAATCAATTTTTAAATTTTCATTAATTAAAACATGAAATGTTAATAAATAGAAAAACAATATAAAATAAAATACATTTTTACTGACCAAATATTTTATAATGAATGCAAGAATATAAACACTCTAATTTTTAATTTGTTTACAAATTAAATACTATATTAAATGACTTACATATATAAATTAAATAAGAAAATGATGAAATAATATATAATTTATTTAAATTTTTAATTAAAATCACTTTAATTAAAAAAATATAAAAATAGGATCAAATTGATTGAAAATTAAAATTATAAGAACTTAATTAGATATAATTTAAAAATATAGGAACTAAATCATATATTTTACAATCTAAATTTTGACAATAAAAGTATAAGGATTCAATTCATTGAAATAAATGTATGAGGACTCCATGTAAAAGAAGTGAAAATTTGAGAGACCAGAAAATGGTTTTGCCAAAAAAAATGTAGACATAATGCGAGTGATGAAGTCTTCAATAATTATGATTAAAATAAATGGTTGAAGGCTTCAATAATTTAAACATAGGTGACCTAACACGAAAGCGTCCTAAATGAATAAAAAAAAGTGAATTATTGCAGGGTAGATAACAAGGTCTGCATCATCCAATGTCATTTGAATTGTTAATTCCTTCCTTGTGCGGTTGGACCCGGGCATATGTGTGCGAGCAAAGGGATTAAAATAGAATTAATTCTACCAACTTACAGAGTTATTTTTACTTAAATGATATTTTAAGTTTAAATCGTAATACATACAGTTACATTAAATTATTATTAAAAAAAATTTACGACTGTTATAATTCTATTAGGTCAAACTTAATTAATCCAAGACCAATAAACTTTGGACACAAATAGTTCAAACCAAAGGAAAAAAAATGTTAATGCTACGGCAGCATTTAATTGCACCATGTACATATATGTAATTAGCTTACCAAGTTCATTTTCAAAAAATATATATATATATAGCTTACCAAATTCAAAGCTCACTTGTAAATTTTTCCTAGTTTATTATCAGTTTATGGTTTTTTAATGTAAATGCATGCAGGTATATATATAACTAGGCTCTCATATCTTGCCTCCTTTACAAATATATATGGTACTGTGGTCTAATTAAGCTAAAGAACTTTCTCTCTTTTTTTTTTTTTTTTTGAACAACAAAATAACTTTCTCTTTTGCATAGCTTGAGAAGAAGGCTATTCTAAGCATATCTTTATACCTTCTTTACTCCCATATTGTTATAATTATTACATTTCTGCTTTTCATCTCCTATCTATATATCATTAATTTGCAAATCTTTTTCTTTTTGCATCTAAGCCATTGAAATTGAAATTTGAATTCGTTGGATTTGACAAATTTAATCCGATTAAGATAGGACTATCATAGCGATAAAGATTTCCCAACAAATAATTTAGACAACATTTCTATATATACCAAGGTTCGAACCTCGAACTTAAAAAAAAAATTGCAATTCACATGTTCACTTGCCAAGCAGAAGCCAACTTTCTGACAATTTCCTCTGCGAATTTAAAGAATCCTGCTTCTGCCATTGTTCTTGATGAGGGAAAACAAGATCTGCAGAATTAGATTGTCTTCTGATTCAAGTGTTTTAAGATTTAATAATAATAATAATAATAATAAAATCAACTTAACTTCTTGTTAGTTGACTTTTACTTCAAAATTACGGCCAAATTTTTTTTTATTTTTTATTTTTTATTTTTTACTTTTACTTTTACCAAGGTGAGTATTACAACATGATATTACAACTCAAGATTACACAATAAATATATATATATATATATATATATATATATATATATATATATATATATATGTATCACATATCTATCAAACTATCTATTATATATTAACTACTATTATTATAATTATTAGAAATATATAGAGTGAGAAGTATTTAACCTAGTATATAACAAGGACCAAGAGCCATATTTTGAGGTACCTAAAATTTGAATCCATGGTCATGGTACCTCACCCTTACCACCTGGCTACGGGTCTTTGGTGCCAAATTTTGTAGGTGCTGAAGAATAAAAACACATGAACTCTTGGCTTGTATAGAGCATTGGGGCTGGTAGTGGTGGGAGCCACATGAACCGGCCTGATCAACGGCCCAGTGAACAAAATCGTGTATATAAAAAATTCATCTTATAATTTTCTCTATTTTATAGTTAACGAAAGCATAGGTAATGACAATTTCTTTTTTAAATGATGCTTTGCTCAAAAATTGTGAACATGATGGAAGTGTCCAATATTTTAAGTATAGACAACCTAACACGAAAGTCCTAAATGAATAAATAACTGAATCATTGCAGGGATAGATAACGAGGTTTTTCCAAAAAAAAAAAAAAAAAGATAGATAACGAGGTCTGCATCATCCAATGTCATTTGAATTGTTAATTCCTTCTATGGAAAAGGCAGAGAGAGCCGGCCAAGGTGTGCTTCATCTAATGTAATTTGAATTGTTTATTATATAAAAATTGAATAATTTAGTAATTTATTAATTGAAATTAAATTAATCAAAATTACAATTACAAATTGTACTTACTATTTTGATTAATTTAATATAATTTTAATAATAAAATTTTTTTTAAACTCGTGATAGTACATAAAATATTAAATATATACTTTAATATTAATATTCAAAATTGATGAAAGGGGTCTCCTTGAGCTCCTACTTCTTTGGGAATATTGGATGGTGATTGGTTGAACTGAAAAGGAAGAAAAGTGAGGATGGAACTAGGTGGGATCCTGGTGATCCCACTCCGATGATTAAGTTAGAAAAGTAATTGAGATAGAAAAGGAATTAAATTGATTAGGGGTTAGATTAGGATTTTATATAAAGACAAAGTAGTTACTACCTGTAAATGGATTCTCAGAGGTAGTGGAAGTAATGCCAACATGCTAGAGAGAAAATAGGAATCAGTTAGTTAGTGGAGTTAATGGGGAAAGTGGGCGATCTTTGCGTTCCACAGGCTTCAGGTCACAAGTTGTCATGTTCTGGAAGGTTTCAGGCTACAAGACTATGCTGACTCAACATTTTCACTAAGACTTTGACCCTTACTTATAAGAGTTAAATTTTTCTTTATGTTATCAGATGTCCCCCACCCAAAAAGGCAATAAATCTCCTTTTTGGCTTTTCTTTTTCCTCTTTGCATTTAGTGTTATTACTCCTCTTTTGTCGGGATAAGTTCTACAAGTTGGAGACATTTTCTGCAGGTAATGAATCGTTTCACCTTCCACTCTTATTTAAATTAAGTGTGTAACTTCTGCAGAAAATTTTGCGTCAGTTATCTACTGTCTCTCGTTGCGCCACTTGTCACAGATAGGCTTAGTTTGAATTTTAAATTTATCGGGTAGATAAAACTGTCACTTCAAAATTTAAAATTTAAATTGTCACGCGTATATCAAGGGCAAGCAATCTGAAAAGTCTTATTTGCTGCAGGACTGTTATTTTTTTGAATGTCATTTAACTTTTGAAGAAGGAAGATTAGAAAGTTATTTTCCTTAAAGAAAAAAATTCCCTCTTGCTCTGCCCTGAACTGTAAGTGTTCTTCTTCCTTTCATCTTTCTTTTATTCATAGCTAAAGTTGAAAAATCATCATCTTCTTCTTTCGATAGCTTAGGTGTGGTAGAGATGGAGTCGTTGCGGGTTTCTTCCCCCTGTACCTTCCAACAGAACCAGATCTCACCTTCATGGTGGATCTAGGGTTCAGTCTAGTTCAACGGAAGTTGATGGAAAGACTAGTGATACCGTTTGTTCTGTCAAGGGTCCTGCGACTGTTGATTTTCCTTCTATGTTGAATGTTGATGATGTAGAAATATTAAGGAGCACTTATTTGATTCCCTCTTCTTATAAAATGCATATTCTTAATTCATCTGTTAGGATTTATGATGACCTTAGCCCCAATCGAATCCTAGTATATGAGGAAATCCTTAAAGCACGAGTTAGGTTCCTCTTTTTAAGTTTTATGTTTATGTGTTAAAGAAGTTTAACATTACTTTTAAGTCAGTTGAACCCAAAATAGTTAGAGGATGATTGTTGCCTTGGGTCTGCTATCTACAGAACATAAAATTCCTCTTAACGATAGGATTATCAAGTCTTTCTATACTTTGGTTGATCATGAGATTCCACCTTTTCGCCTTCCTCATTCCAAAAGCCTTTTTAGCAAGCTTCCATATACCCAAAAACACTGGAAGGAAAAGTTTTTTATTTTAGAGAGTGATAGCGAGTGGGGTTTTAGCATTAGGTGGACTACGTCTTATAACTTAGGAAAGGAATTAGTTCTTGAAAAAGAAGACTCTAACATTATCGAGTCTTTCCTTAAATTGACCCAACATGGCCTTATCTTTGCTTGTTGAACGGACATAAGCATATAGGAACCATATTAGCAAACTCACCACAGATCTGAATGAGCAAGAAAAGAAGTAAGAGAAAGCCTTGAGGATTGAAATTGATCTATGGAAAAGGATTGGAAGCCTTGAAGAGAAGCTGTCTGCTGCTCTTAAAAAGGCTACTATGCTTGAAGAAAAAGAAGCATCTTTGCTTAAGGAACTTGATCAAGCTAAACGTCAAGAGGCTGCTGCCTTAGAGCATTTGCTTGAAACCCTTAATAATTATAAAGCCAGAATTATTTTAAAATGCCAAAAGTGTTTTCCAGGGAACGATTTTAGCTTTGTAGACGATGTTGAGCTTGGAGGCAAAGAAGAGCCTAAAGCTGGTGATGGTAAAGACATTGTCGATGCAAACTCTAGCAATAACCCTAGCCAATGACTTCTTTTTATTCTTGTTTTTATTTTTCTTTTTGAAATTATGAATAATATCTACAGTATGGTGCCATGCACCTGACGTTTTATGGATATTATGCTCTCTCTCTCTCTCTCTCTTTTATAAATTTCTCTAAATTTATAACATGTCTGTAGGTTTGTCTTTCAACCATATTATAAGTATTTTTGGTCCGTTATTTCGTGGGCATATTGTTTGCCTTAAGCTCTTTTAATTATTTTAGTCTCATGGGGGAGGTATCCATGGCGGCCTACTCATGTGCGCACAAGGAGCTAATAAATACTCACAGGCAATTACCTGCGGTGGTAAAGTTCCTTCCACCATGTGAAGGTGTACTTTTACCTTGAGCTGTATACATTTAAAATATAAATATTTGCAGACCAAAAAATGAAAGAAAGATACTTTCATTAATAACCAAAATGTATTTACATTAGGACTTTGAAATGAATTGTCCTTCTTAGTGAATTAAAAACAACTATAAGGTTTAATCAACCTTACTTTAGGGAATTCAAAACAATAACTAGGGTTGCTCTCACCAACCCATAAGAAAATTTTAAAAAAAAAATTATTGTTTTAATCCAAAATTTACTAGAAGTATTTCTTGAGGTTCTCTACGTTCAAAGTTCTTAGTAAGTCTCTGTGACACCTGTTAAGGATATCTGGCATACATTGTATGCATGTGACTATTACATAACATATCCATTAAATAACTAACTTTAGCTCACAACATCAAGTAGTTCACATCTTTCTTATATTATACACATACAATACGCTAGCCTGAATACGAGATCGAAAAATTCACTAGGCATGTCCTGTTCAAGAAAATCTGAAGATGACCTCCTGCTGACCCACCTGACACAATGCTAATGTAACTTATGCAAATGTTTCTTCAAGACCGATTACAGTTCTTCTAATCCTGAAAAATATTGCAGAGGAGTGAGTCTGCAACTTAGCAAATGAATAACATAATATTCTATGAAAAATAACACATTCAAGCATGTAGTATTATCAATTATCTATCCATTCAATGTTTAACTATAATTTATAGTATGTACATAGTTATAATAGCATAGTAATCTTGTACTACATATTTATCTAGCCTTTATATGACTTATCAAAGGGATTCCATAATGCACACAACATTGTCATAATCATAATGTTTTCTTTTGGACATCAATGTACTTGTGAGTTACATGTAATTCAATTTTTTTTTCAATAAATCATGGATTCCCATACGCACACGGCTCTGCCATAATCTTTTCCAACTGTATTTTTTTTTCTTTTTTTTAAGCCGTTTTACGGCATATAAAGGGGATTCCATATCGCACACAGCCCTGCCTCATTCACAAGTAGCATTGCATCCTCATATTCATCCAATCATATTTCTTATATTTTCATATATATCAAGAATTCACCACACCGTCACAAAAATTTATTCAACTCATCATCAACTAAATACATCACATATCACTCCATAAAGAAAATTAACATCTCCCCCATAATATATAAGAAAATAATAATATACCAAAAATATACCGAAATATACCATATTTCAACATGGCAGAATTGATAGTGCAAATTCAAAAATACACCAAAAATTCCACATTTTGAATATCAAAGCCATATTCTCCAGATTAATATTATTATGAGTCTAGATTAATTTTCAACTGATTTCACATCAATTGGACATGTATAGAAGGAGAAACATCAAAAACTTTCCACCATGGTCAAGCTGTCAACAAAATTAAGCAACAAAAAGTATGGTCCAAATTGGCCATCAAGACAGCAAAATCAAGCTTCCTCTATTTCTATTAATTTTGTAAATAACATCTCAAAGTTTTCATAAGAATCAACAGAAACTAATTTTGAGTTATAAAACTCCAAATATAGTTCAAACAAGACTGCTATTCTCTACTGAATAGGGCATCCGAATTCAGCAAATCTCATTCACATGTACAATCTCATCGCAACAACAATCAACCATAAACACAATAATCAAAATTCAGCATCTACCAATTAGAACACACATATTTCTCTTATTCAATCAACCTAACAAATAAATTTATAATTATTTATTTTAAGTGTTATATTCACATAGAACATTAAGTCATTCACTTACCTTTATTATTTCCTTGCTTTTGCTTGAATTTTCTTGTATGAAAACCTCTTTTCCAATTTGTTTAGCTGAAATAGATAATAATTTACTTGTCTTAAACTCTTAATAATAATATAACCTCATCTAGCATAATAACTTCAGTAAATTACTTAAGCATGTAAGACTACCAACTATAATAAATTTAATAAGGTGAATTTAAAAATTCCCCAAAAATTCTATACTATTAATCTCAAGATAAAACTTTCCAGATCACTAACCCTATGTGTCTAAAGTGATTTAAAATTGATTTTGTTTCAATTGAAGGTGTATAGAGAAAGAACCCTAAGAAATAATCTACCATACTCAAATCATTGATAGAATTTGAGCAATAAAATGTTTAGCACTAAATGACCATCGAAACAGCAGAATTAGGTTTCCCTTATTTCTGCAAGTTTCATAGTAGACATCTCAAAGTTTCCTTAGGGGCAAATGGCACCTAATTTGGAGTTATAAAACTCAAGCTAAAAATTAAATATGATTACTATTCATACCTGATAGAATTTCAGACTCCTCTCCCCCTTTTTTTTTTCTTCCTCCTCCTTTCTTCCCACTTATCTTCTATCCGTATGTTTCTCTCTTTTTTTTTTTATTTGATGTTTGCCACCTAGCCCACTTTCTAGCACCTTCTATTGATTATCTCATATTATTTATTTATTTATTTCTATTTTATTATTATTATTATTATTACTTTTTTTTTTGTCCTAATCTTATCTTCTCCCATAATCCACTTCTTCTTTTTTTTTTTAACCAATAAAATATTGGCACACATGTTAATTCTAGACAAATCTTTGTATATATACATATATATATATATTGCCAATAATCAATTTAAACCCTTAACTTCCTAATTTTTGTTATGAACTTAATTATAACGTTTATAATCTTCTCCTATTTAACATTGGAATTATTATCACACATATCTCATGCATTACTCATGTCCTATTCCCTTTTATTCTCATAATTTCACTCATTTTAAGTGTCATAAAAATTCAAAAATTCTCACTCTTGACTGAGTACGAGTCATGGATAGACCCGGTACACTAGTCTAACTATATATACTATCTTATACTTAAATTCAATCAATATGCATAATGAATGCAATTGTAGCTATAGTTAAGGTACAGGTGTTACAATCTCTACATTTCATGCTCTGTAGCTTGTAAGTACCAAGCCCAACCACCTTGACAACCTTATAGGGACCTTCCTAATTGGCTCCTAATTTTTTAGTGCTTGCGTTTCCCGTAGAGATTTCCATTTTCCTCATCACTAGTTCTCCTTCTGTGAAGCTTCTATTCTTTACCTTCTAGTTATGATACTTTGCCATTTTCCACCTGTAAGCTGCCATTCGAACTATTGCTTGTTCTCGGTTTGCCTCCAGAAGATCTAAGTTTACTTTTAACATTTCTTCATTCATAAAAATGCATGATTCGATAATTTGGAACTTCCAACTCTACAGGTATGACCGCCTCAATTCCATAGGTCAATGAGAAAGGTGTTTTGCATGTGGAAGATCGAGGTGTGGTTCTGTAAGCCCACAGGATGCTGTATAATTCATCTACCCACAGGCCTTTAGCTTGAACTAGCTTTTTCTTGAGGCCTTAAAGGATAGTTCGATTAGTAACTTCTGCCATTCTATTAGTTTCTGGATGGGATACAGAAGAGAAGTGTAGCTCAATGTTAAGATCATCATAAAAATTTCTAAAATCCTCACAATCAAATTGTTTCTCATTATCTGTGATTAATACATGAGGTATGCCAAATCTACAAATGATGCTTTTATGAAAAAAGACTTTGATTTTACCTAGTGTAATAGTGGCTAAAGGTTTAGCTTCCACCCATTTGGTGAAATGATTTATGGCCACCACTAGAAATTTTCTTTGACCTGTGGTAATTGGGAAAGGACCTAAGATGTCCATGCCCCATTGAGCGAAAGGCCAGGCACTGCCAATAGGCCTCTGATTTACTGCAGATTGGTGCATGACCCTGTTGAAGTTTTAGTATTTTCCACACCTTCTGACTAACGCTTTGGCATTTTTAAGTATTGTGGGCCAAAAGTATCCTTGCAAGGCTACTTTTCTTGCCAAAGAGTCTGCAGCTTCATGAGCTCCGCAGACGCCTTGATGTATTTCTGTTAACACATAGGTGCCTTCATCTGCAGAGATGCAACTCAACCATGGTTGGTTAAAAGATCTTTTATATAAAATTTCATCAATAAAAGAATAGTTTGCAGATTTACGAATAATTTTCTTAGCCTCTATATCTTTTGTAGGGAGAATACCTTCGGATAGGTATTTGATCATTGGAGTCATCCAATTATCTTCAGCATCCACTACAAGAACTTACTACTCTTCTATGCTTGGATGCCACAAATTTTCTTTGAGAACACCTCTGGGAGTCTGTGCAACTAAGGCTGCGATCTTTGCCAAAGTGTCTACCTCCATGTTGTTGGCCATGAGTATTTACTCCAAGGTCTATTCTCATGTGTCTTCCTCCATTTCCTACAGCAACTATTTAAATTTCGTTAAATATTTTATCATATATGGCTCTTTTACAAAAAAAAAATTTCCTTTATGTGATTAGCCACAAGTTGGGAGTCAAAATGTATCACTAAGCGTTCTGCACATATTTCCTTAGCTATAGATAACCCTACAATAAGGGCTTCATATTCCGCAATATTATTTGTGGAAGGAAATTTTAGACGTACCATGTACTCAATTTTCACTTGTTCTGGGCCATGAAGAATAATGTCTGCACCAGCTCCCTTTAAACCTACAGCTCCATCTATATAAAGCTTCCATTCTTGTTTTTTTACTGCTTGCTGCTCTATGGCTTCTTTCTGCATGTCTGACATTTTTGCCATAAAGTTAGCTAGAACTTGAGCCTTCAATGCCTTTCATGGTTCATACCAAATATCAAATTCTCCAAGCCTGATTGCCCATTCAACAAGTCTTTTAGAGGTTTCAGCTTTTTGTAACACCTTTCACAATGGTACATCAGTTCTAACAACAATTGTGTGTGCCTAAAAGTAAGGTCTAGGCATTGCTGCTGAGATCACAACTGCATATGCTATCTTTTCAATGACTGGGTACCACTGTTCAGCACCTCTTAATACTTTGGATACATAGTAGATGGGCATTTTCTCATTATTCTCCTCCCTAACAACACCAAACCAACAACATAATTAGTGGCTGATAAATACAAATACAAGACTTCAACTTGATTGAGTCTGCTTAACAGAGGTGGGGAGCTGAGAAACTTCTTCAGATTTCCAAAAGCTTGTTGATATTCATCTGTCCATCTGAAGTTCTTCAGGCCTTTTAACGTCAGAAAGAAAGGCATATATCTTTTGGCTGAACAACTAATGAACCTTCCAAGGTTGTAATCCTTCCATTCAACTTTTGGACTTCGAGGGGTCATATTGATGATAGCTTGAATCTTTTTCGAATTTGCTTCTATACCTCTTTGTGACACCATGAAACCTAAAAACTTGTCTGTTTTCACACCAAAGACACATTTCTCCAGGTTTAATTTCATCCCATACTTTAAGAGCATTTCAAATACTTAGCTTAAATCCCTGGCGTGGTCTTCCACCTTCAGACTCTTGATGATCATGTCATCCACATAGACTTCCACAAATCTTCCTATCATATCTTTAAAAATCATGTTTACCAACCTATGGTAAGTAATTCCAGCATTCTTTAGGCTAAAAGGCATGACCTAATAGCAATATATGCCTCTGTCAGTGATGAAGGCTATTTTGGCTTGATCTTCCTTGCACATTAGGATTTGATAATATTCAGCAGATGCAACTACAAAGCTATAGAGTTCATGACCTACGGTAGAATTAACAAGTTGATCTATGTTAGGAAAAGGATAATAATCTTTTGGGCATACTTTATTTAAATCTGTGAAATCAACAGAGAGTCACCATTTGCCATTAGGCTTTTTGACCAATATTACATTGGCCAACCATTCAAGATAAAAAAATTTCCTTATGAAGCTTGCATGTTTTAACTTATCAATTTCCGCAGATATAATAGGCTGCCTCTCAAGGGAATGATTTTATTTTATTTTTTTGAATTACAGGTGTTACCCGTGGATCTACATTCAACCTATGGCATATCAAGTCAAGACTTATACTTGTAATATCAGATGGGTCTCAGGAAAACGCTAATTTATTTGCCCTCAGGACTTCTTCTATTTGATTTTTATATGTTCTTGTAGAAGTCAGCCAATTGAAAGCTTTTTACCTATAGTTGAGAGTATCAACCCCCTTTTTTCATCTGAAGGTTCAGCATTAACTCACTTTGGCACATCTAGAGTCTCCACGGCTAAGGCCTGCAAGGTATCTTTCAGCGTACACAGGCAAGCTTCTCTTGCTGCCTTCTGGTTTCCTCTGACCACTGCTATACCCATTTCCGTAGGTATCTTCATCGTTAAGTATTTGATGGATGTGCAGGCCCCAATATCATATAGGATTGACCTTTCGATGATTGCATTATAAGAAAATAGGACGTCAATAACCATGAATTATACTTTGAACTTCTTGACATACTCTTCATCTCCTAACTCAACTGTTAAGTCTGTAACTCCTTTGATAGGCACCTGTTTGCCTCCCAACCCAATGAGTAGGGCATAAACTGGAAGAAGCTTATTAGGACTTAAACCCAAGGCTACATACACCTCAAATGTTAGTAGATTAACCTCACTTCCATCATCAATTAACATTCTTTTTAAGACAAATTTTTCAACTATACCTTCCACCACCAGTGTATCTGTGTGTGGTGATGTTACCTTGTTTCCATCTTCTAATGTGAAAATGACTGGTGCTACAGGCTGCAGCTTATTGAATTCTATATACATTATTTCACCTCCAGGTCTCTTTCGTTTGGTTGCCATATCTTTTAGGGAGGATCCTCCTACGATGTTAATGACTCATGCAGGTTCTGTTTTTGCTTTATTTTGAGCCCCTTTTTCTACAACTTCGTTAGGTATCATCCGCCTATCATCTGTGGCCCTAAATCGAAAAAATTTATTTAAAGCTCCTCTCTATACCAGCCGCTCTATTTGCTCTTTCAAATGCTTACATTCTTCAATATCGTGGCTGACATCCCTATGGAACTTATAGTATTTCTCTTGATCTCGCTTTCCTGTGGAATGGTGGCTTATTTACTTTGGCTAGTAAATATTATCTCCTAGTTTCTTGACCCACATTAATACCTCTGCCCTGGAGGTGTTGAGTGGAGTATGGTTATTGTGTTGGTACAAATTTCTCCTGTCCTCTTGACCTCGCCCTCTATCTTTTTGACTCTTTCAACCTTCATCTTCCCTAGGTCACTTTTTAATGAATCAACGATATGGTCTTAAGGACCGCCACGCTTCATCCAATCTTGAACTTTTGGGCTCTATTTATCAACTCAGTAAATCTTTTAGAAGGGTCAAGATAAAGTGAATCTATTAACTTACCATACCTAGTACCTTGTTGTAAGGCAGTCAAAGCTTCTGTGTGGCTGAGATTTTCAATTTGCACAGTTACTTTATTGAAGCAACTAATATAGCACCGCAGGCTTTCGCCTTCCTCCTGCACAACCTCTCGCAAGTTTACGGATACCCTCTTGGTGGGAATGCTAGTGATAAACTGTGCTTTAAACAAAGTTACTAATTGAGAAAATGAAGTCATGGACCTTTCATCTCGCCCTAAATACCACTCTTGGGCCATATCTTTCAATGTAGTAGGGAATACTTTGCACAACAAAGTTTCAACCATGGTATGAAAATGCATTACGGTACAAAATTTCGCTAAGTGACTCCAAGGATTAAAGGTTCCATCATAAGATTCTAACTGTGGAATTTTAAATTTAGATGGGAAAGGTACTTCCAGAAGTTGTTTAGCCAAAGGCGAAGTGTGAGCCAAATCCTGATCTAGCTTTTCAGGTGCCAATGCTCCGCACTTCTTCATTGCTTCCATTACTTTCTTTTCAACCTTAGCATCAGCGACCTGAACACTCTTCTCTTCAGCATCGCTTATTTCATGAGATGGTAGGGCCTGCCACCTCTGTAACTTGTGCTTTATCTTTCTGCACCTGACAGGTATAATATTTTGGAATTGGTGATTCTTTCATTTCTAGAGGTATGCCAGTTGTAGCAGCCATTGGTTAATCGAGCCTTTTCAAAAGAGCGAACAGATCTTGATGGATGGAGGCCAGTTCATCTTTTTCCTTCATAATCTCCAATGAGGGTTCGTTGTTATTGGTACCTTGAACATCATCGGGATTTTAGCTTGAAGAACTGGTGAGTGGTGGGTCGACCACTAGGGGTTGAGTATCATCATCGGTTGAATGATCTGCCATGATAGTAGTGTCAAGTAAATGATGAAATTTAGAAGAGGCTCCATGCTCACCGCATTAATGATGAAATAGGTCTTATTGAGATCCTACTTCTTTGGGAATATTGGATGGTGATTGGTTGAACTGTAAAAGAAGAAAAGTGAGGATGGGACCGGGTGGGATCACTCTGATGATTAAGTTAGAAACGTAATTGAGATAGAAAGGGAATGAAATTGATTAGGAGTTAGATGAGATACCTTGTTAGATTAGGATTTTATATAAAGGCAAAGTAGTTACTGCCTGTAAAGGGATTCTCGGAGGTAGTGGAAGTAATGCTAACATGCTAGAGCGAAAATTGGAATCAGTTAATTAGTGGAGTTAATGGGGAAAGTGGGCGATCTTAGCGTTCCACAAGCTTCAGTCACAAGTTGTCATATTCTGGAAGGTTTCAGGTTACAAGTATGGTCTGAACTATGCTGACTCAGCATTTTAACTAAGACTTTGACCCTTACATATAGGAGTTGAATTTTTCTTTATGTTATCAACAGCAATAACAACAACAACAATAATAATATTATTATTATTATATAAAATAATCAAAGTATTTTTTGTTGTTGAAAGTATTCAATACTACAGACTTAATAAAGTTATAGTTATATATATATATATATATATATATATATATATATATAATTTAAATGAAAGAATAAAAATAAGTACTTAAATACATATATATTTCGAATATGCATACTAATAATAATAATTGAATACATAAATAAAAGAAAAATAAAATATGACTAAAAAGTTATAATTTTTTACTTTTTATGTAAAAAGTTATAATTTTTTACTTTTTATGTTAAATAAAAAAGAAAAAGGTATTTTTAATTGAATAAAAGAGAAATGTTTTAGGGAGAATGGGAAGGAGATGTTTTTTTTTTTTTTTTTTACCGAGGAAGGAGATGTTTTAAATGTAATAAAATTAGAGTGTTTTGATAAGATGAATCAAGTGTATTTTAAAATAAGAATTTTTATATATTTTTTAAGAAAAATAGAAAAGTCAATCATTTTACATGTAAGGCTTTAGAAGCAAATATTCAAATATGAGAAAGGACATTTTGTCAAGTGTTTGGATTCATGATTTTGGAGTTTAATATTTAACAAATACTAGTCGTCTAATCGCGTATATATATATATATATATATTCATAAATTAATCAAATAGTTTATAAGAAAAATGATCTCATTTATCCTCAATATAGGTCAATTTTCTATATAATCCTATTTTTTAATGTGCATCAATTTAGATAGTTAATCTTTCATTTTTTTTTCAATTTTATCCAACTTTCAATTGGCATGTGTAATTGCTTATGTGACTTGCTTATGTGTTAAAAATAGTGTTGACGGGGCAAGAATATCAAAATAGCGCCGTTTTGATCAAGACAAAAATAAAAAAGTTGGTTCGGTTAAAAAATATATAAAACTGAACTAAATTAAAAATATATAAAAAATAACCGAACTAAAATGAACAATGGTCAAAACCAAATTGAACCGAACTGAATTAATTCGGTTCATTTTGATCGGTTTATTCGGTTTATTCAATTTGACCTTTTTTACAATTTTAAACCTATTAAATTTATATAATTTTGCACTATTTTAATAATATTTATTAGATCTATTATTGTTAAATTTTTATATTTATTTTATATTATTAATTTTATAGAAATTAAATCAATTGAACTGATTTTCTAAGATGAATTTAAATAATTTTGGTTTGAATTTTTTAGTATTAAATAATTTTATTAAGAGTTTTAAATATTTAAAGACTGATGTTGTTGATTTATTTTAGGGTTGATTATATCCACGGTACCCAACATTATTGCTATTTCCCATTAAACGATCCAAATTTCATTTCGTCCCATAAAAACTCCCAAGTATTCGAACGGATCCCATAAAAGTGTCTCGTCACAGAATCCGGTCACCGGTGATGACGTGGATACTGACATGTCATCTGACAAAAAGTAATGGCCATACTAGCTAAGGGTTAATTACACCCATGGTATCTAACCTTTTCACTAGTTCCCAATAAAATATCAAACTTTCATTTAGTCACTTAAAATCTTCCAACGTTTCTCATGAATCCCACGAAACTACCTAATGACACATTCTGGTCACTGGTGATGACGTAGATGTTGACGTGTCAAGTTTTTTTTTCTAATTCATTCGAGTTGGATATGTACTTCGAGTCTCGTCAATATAAAGTACATATCCAATCAGCATTTTTATTGATGAGACCCGAAGTACATATTGGGGAGCTATGAACTTAGGATGGATAAGGAGAATGAGAAGGGTATGTTTGCTAATTATTGATATTTGAAGATTCTCATATGATGTTTGATAGAATGCATGAAAGAGAAAAGTGAGCTGCAAATCATGATGACTTTGAAGCTTCTTTGGGAAGCTTGATGAGGATAGAGTAGTAGTGGGCCACGTCATCTAACATTTAAATGACGTGGCTACTACTTTTTTTTTTTTTGTCAGATTTTGAGTTATTAAAAAAACCAGAATGTGTCATTAGGTAGTTTTGTGGAATTCATGAGAAATGTTGGGAGGTTATAAGTGACTAAATGAAAGTTGGATATTTTACTAGGAACTAGTGAAAAAGTTGGGTACCGTAGGTGTAATTAATTCTCAGCTGACATGGCCACTACTTTTTGTCAGATGACACGTCAATATTTTTGTCAGCATCCATGTCATCACCGGTGACCAGATTCTATGACGAGACACTTTTGTCGGATCCATTCGAACACTTGGGAAGTTTTATGGAACGAAATGAAATTTGGGTCGTTTAATGAGAAATAGCAACAATGTTGGGTACCGTGGATGTAATTAACCCTATATTTTGAAATGTTAGTGATAAACAAATCAAACTGAACCATAAACACCCATATAATTTAAAAAATCCTAGGTATTCAATTCGGTTCGGTTTGATTATATTTTTTATAATAAAAACATAACCAAACTAAAAATATTTAAATTCTTTAAAGTAATGACTGAGTTTTTTTTTTTTTTACAGCTTAAATTGAATCAAACTGATTTAGTTTTTGGTTATTTTTGTTAACCTTTGCTTGTCTCGTTAGCACTTTTTTTGACACGTCAACAAGGCATGTTAACAATTATACATGCCAATTGAAAGTTGGATAAAATTACAAAAAGTCAAAAAAAATTAACTGCCTAAATTGATACAAATTAAAAGATATGATTATTTCAAAAATTAACTTATAGTTGAGAATAAATGGGACCATTGTTTTCTCTAGTTTATAATAGAATAGACTTAAACAATTATTATAATAATTTTATTTGGTTACTTTTTATTAATAAAAATAATAATTAAATAAAGAATCTAAAATAAAAACAATAATTAAATAAAAGACCTAATAGTTTATTAATTTATTTAAGTTACATTTTAAAATAAAAAATTAAAATGAATATATATTGAAATTACCTAAGACCAAATTAACTAAAATTATAAATATAAAAATCGAACCGAATTAACTGAATATTTTACACTAAAATATCAAACCGACCAAACTAAAATTGAATTTCCAAAATTATAATTTATTTTAATATTGTTGTTATTTATATATTATATAATATATTCTAAAAAATAAAATTTTGATTATTTTAATTAACCAAAATTTTATAAAAAATTAAATACAACCAAACTAAACTGATTTTAAGTCGAAATTGAGCCGATGAGGCCTTAGCCTGGTGGCACCAGGCTAAGGTTGAGGTAAACCCGGGACCTCTTGGCAATGCCAAAGGTTACCCTTGGCTGCTCCCAAGGAAATAGAGATATCTTGCGGGTCTCACATAGATCGGTTTCCCCCTCCCCGTTAACAATTAACAAACTAACAGTTGGGATCCGATTATGGTACTAACAACACAACACCGATAAAAAAAAAAGTTGAAATTGAACTAAATTGACCGAATAACTGAACTGAATCAAAATAATCAAATTAAGCAAACTGAATGCACACTGCCATCCAAACAAAGGCTTTGGGACGGCTTTAATTTCCACTATAGTTTTTGGAAGCAACTCGGCTTTTGACCGAATTCCAGTCCAACACACGCTTTTACACACACTCGCCTCCCTCTCTGCTTTTCTCTGGTTAATGAAGCGAGCGCAACTTTTGAGGCCTTGACCAAACAACCTTTCCGGCTCTGGTTCTTTAACCGCAGAGTGAATTTCCAATCACTTTTGCTTTGCTTTTATTGAGTCTACGTTTATTGAAGGTAATGAATCGAGCGTTGACTAGCTTATGTTCCTTTTGATCTGTTCCTTTTTATTTTTGTTCTCTCTGTTTTTTTTTTCCCTTCAGGCTTCAACTCTTACTTCTTTTTTCCTGTTTCCTTTTTTCTTAGCTTGATTCATGCACTGAACAAATTGAGCAGAAAATGCAATCTGTTGAAACTCGTATGTTGACAATGGAAGTGGCATACAACGCCTAGTGGACCGTGAAAACTCATACGTATGGTCATTTATTTCTTCAGTTCTAATTATATATGAAATTTTGGGCTGCCACATGGTAAAGAAATTATTTCATAAAATATAAAATTTGAACTTCATTCCTATCTTTTTGGAAATTTTCATTAATGTTAATCATAAGCGAAGATAAATTGTTATGTGGTTATGTTTAGCTAATGAAAGGAATCAAAAAATGTATCCGCGGTTTTTGAACTTTTTTGGTTATTTGTGCTGACGATTTCCGAAGTATTTAACTTTTAAAATGTAACACAAAATTTTATAACCTGTACTTTTATTACCAGTAAAGTGTCTAAACACAATTTTCAGCCAAAACTGACTACATGGCATGCTACATGACATCTGTCATTACACCATGTGTCACTATACTAATGTGGCACCACATGATGCTGACATAGTACCACATGTCACGCTTAAATGATGTGGTTTGCACTTTTATGGTGTGATGTCGTATGGTGTTGACAAGGCATTTGCATGCCTGACTCATCACCTTCATAAAAAGTGAGTTATCGTAGTGAGACATTTGCTAAAAGTTGGATATTATGAGCGAAAATTTCTAATTTTTAGTTGATTTTTGTTTGTATAATTAGTTTTTGTTTGTTTGTATAATTAGTTTTTGTTTTTTGATAATAAAATTTTGAACTTCATAGTTTTTAAGTGAAATTTTGTGTTTTTAATGTTTATCTCAATTTTTAAATAAACTAAAATGTTCATATTCAAATATGAATATTTAGTTCAATAAAAATCATTCCAAATTTATTATATATTGAAATTCATATAATACATGAGTTGAACATAAACTAGTTAAAGTTTAGCTTGTTAACTCGTAAACCAGCTCGAATGGTAGTGTAATGCACTACTATTTTGATATGAAATATGTAGTATATATTTTCTAACTTATAATAAATATAATATATTTATTTAAGTTTGTTTGTCTTTATAAAATTATAATTATAATTGAATATTTTATGAATTCTAAAATAAAAATATTTAATTTTTAATTTTTTGATGAATTATTTTAATTTATAATTTATATTTTGTAAGTCTATTTAAATTTGATTAATCTCGCGAGTAATATTAAACACCACTCGAGTTTGGATTAATGATAAATAGTTAAGTACGAACTAGTTAAAATTAAATTTCACTCGACTCGGTTACACTTTTGGTATTTACGCATATATGTGCTAAAATTATATAGATTGATACTTTGAAAATTAAGGACTATAAAGTTGTGTGTTATTCTCCAATGTACTCTAGCTAGCCCATTGGACACTGTTGTTGTAATCGCGCCATTGCTGCACGGCCGATGCTGTTACCTTTGCCAAAGAAAAAAAATATAAATTTTCACTTGAAAACTATAAAGTTCAAAATTTTATCACCAAAAATCAAAAACCAATTACACAAATAAAAATGAACTAGAAAAACCATAAATTTCCACTCATGGTATCCAACTTTTAGTGAAGATCTCATTATACTGATATATCAAGCATGCAAATGTCACGTCAGTTCTATGTGACGACACATCATAAAAGTGTGCCACATGGCATAAGTCATATAAGTGTGACACATAGCGTCCATCAACATCGTGAAGTGTGACACATGGCACCACATCAGCTGCCATGTGGTGTGCGGCTAAAAATCGGGTTCAAATATTTTATTGATAATAAAAGAAAAGTTAGGAAGTTTTGTATTACATTTTGAAAGTTTAATATTTTAGTGGGTATTGAATTGATAAGTTGGATATTGTCAGTGCAAATAACCCGAACTTTTTAATTTGTTTTTAAAGGAACTATATATAGGAACCAACTTATTAATAATAAGATTTATTATTTCTTTTAACACTATTTATGTCGTTTAAATAATACTTTTGTAGATTGAAATTGAATTATTTGAGTGTTTAAACTATTTAAAAATTGTATAAGAGATAAAGGGTCAATTTTGTAAGTTAAAAGGGACAAACTTATAAAAAAAAATGCAAATTTCAAAAGAATAAAAAATGTATTTAACCTAATATAAAAAAAAAAAAAAAAAAAAAAACACAAAACATTACCAATCTTAGATCAAGAGTTTAATTTCTTATGAGGTGTAGATCAATTGGTTATTGTGCTCCCAAGAGTGAAATTTTGAGTTTAATTTCTACATAGAGTATGTAATATTTCTTGAATTATTAATTTGTTGTGGTGGTTTATAATTTGTTTGGTAGTAATCTAATTGAAAATATGGATAATCATTATGCAATGACAATACATTTAGTGGAAGATGTAATGTCTCTTATTTTGCGAGGTCTATGCACTTATTAGCATGTATATATTCATTCTATCATTTTACTGTACTATAAATGTTTTGTTGCTTTTAAAGAACTGTGTTGTATGTAAAAGAAAAAGAAAAATACATAATTGCTTAGGCATGAGAACCAATATTATGAACTTTTGGCAACCAAAGTCATCAGCAATTTTGAAATTTGATAATTTTTTAAAGACATTATCCAACATTTTGTCTTCGATTACAGATAAAAGCTGGTATAACTTAATTTGTAGTTTCCACCAAGTGCAGGCATGGCGACTAACACTGGCACGGCCTCTAAGACTCTGCCAATTAAGGTAGCTGAGGCTGCAGTTGGTGCATTCACAGGTGAATTATACAAGGATACAAAAAGCACAGTATTTTCTGCCATTGGCGAGACTGTAGACAATTGGTGGCATATCGAAAAAAATTGTGAAAACATGAAAGAAAAAGCAAAAGAATTATATGCTATGATGAAAGATGTAGAGGCAAAAATAAGTTGGAATACGGAAATGAAGGAGACTGAAACATGTGAATTGTGGATTACGAAGGCAAAAGATATTCAGAAAGAGGTGGAAGATCTAGAATCCGAGTATTCCAAAGAAAATGGTGGCTTTTTGTCATGTTCGGATCTTAGCCACAGCATGGTAGTGAAATGTGATGAGATAAAGAGTCTCTTGGCAGAAGCTAGGGCGATGGAAGTACTAACAGAGAGACCACCAAGGCCTGTTATTGAAATGAGCACACCAAAATTAGTTGACAATATGCCTTCACTTTATGAGGTTTTTAAATTGATAATAAGCTACCTTGGAGATGCAAATTTGAAAAGAATTGGAGTTTGGGGGATGGTAGGAGTTGGGAAAACAACAATTATGAAAAATCTAAACAACAGCGAACAGATTGCTAAAATGTTTGACATAGTCATTTTTGCTACTCTACAAGATGATATAAATGAAGGAAAGCCAAATGTTGGAAAAGAAAGGTTGGACGCCCAGTCGTTTCAACTTGCAAAAGAGAAGTTGCAGCAGGAAATTGCTCAGCGACTAAAAGTGAACATACAAGGCATTACCAACACAGAGTTAATTGCTTCAAAAATATCTGAGAGGTTGAAGTCTAAACAGTATTTGCTTCTTCTAGATAACGTTTGGAGCATAGCTGACTTGGATGAAGTTGGCATTCGCGACAACCATAAGGGTAGCAAGGTGGTCTTGGCATCCAGACACCGAGATATTTGTAAGTATATGGATGTTGATGAGAATCTGAAGGTTGACCGTCTGTCAGAAACTGAAGCAGTGGCACTATTCCGAGAAAAGCTTGGTCGAAATGTAAATAATTCAGATTTTGAAAAGGTAGCTAAGTTGGTTGTCCGGCATTGTTCTAATTTGCCACTCTTGATAGACAAAGTAGCTGGATTTTTTAAAAAGAAAGATCAAGAACTGTGGTGGGCTGGAGTGAGAAACTTTCAAAAATGGCCTTATGTTAGATTTCCTGGCATGGAAGAAGTCATTAGATTGTTGAGATTTTGCTTTGAAGAATTAGATGAAGAGGAGAAAAAGCTATGTTTTCTCTATAGTGCATTACATAGTGAAGGTTGTGAAATTTACACTAACTATTTGGTGGAATGTTGCACAGCTGAAGGCTTTGTTGATGATGTGGACAGGGGACAAATTATAGTTGATGATTTGATTGATGTATCTTTGTTGGAGAAAGGTGAGAAGAAGAAATGTGTGAGGATGAACAGAGTGCTTCGAAATATGGCCCTTCAAATTTCATCAGAGATTAAAGATCTGAAATTTTTGGTGAGAGCAGGCGAAGAGCTACAAGAACCTCCAAGCGATGTGGAATGGAAAGAGGCTAAACGAATTTCTTTGATGGATAACAGATTGTGTTCTTTACCAAAGAATCCTAATTGCACCAACCTGTCAACATTATTTCTTCAAAGAAATGCCACTTTAACGGAGATACCTGAGCTACTCTTTAGATCAATGGAAAATCTTCGAGTTCTAGACTTGCATGGTACTAAAGTCAAAGCATTGCCATCTCTGTCCTGCTTGACAAGTCTTAGAGCTCTTTATCTACATTCCTGTGATCAACTGATTGAACTCGCCTCTGATATCGAGGCACTTGTTCATCTTGAGGTGCTCGACATTCGAGGCACTGGGATTTATTGTCTTCCTGTTCAAATTGGCTGTTTGCCCAAGCTGCGGTGCTTACGCGTCTCATTTTCAGAGTTTCATGGACGATCAGGGAAGGTGGAAAAACATGAAAAGGTTTTATCAAACCTCTCTTCGCTGGAAGAACTGGTCATTGAAGTGGAAGCACACAATCAGTGGTGGACTAATGTTGTAAGAGATACAATAGAAGAGGTGGCGGCATTGAGAAAATTAACTTCTCTTGCATTTTGCTTTCCTGATGTGGAATGTCTCAAGATCTTCGTTGCGAAAAGCTCACTATGGAAGGGTTCCTGCTTCACATTCCAGTTTGCTGTCAATCACCATCACTCAACAAGCTGCATGATCCATGATTATTTTGATTCTGATTTCAGAAGGTGCTTGAAATATGCTAACGGCGAAGGCATAGATCAAGCAATATCTGAGTTGCTTGCTGAAAGCAATGCATTTGAACTAATTGGTCACAAGGGATCTGTGGGACTTTCAGACTTTGGCCTGGAGAGTCTTAACAACTTGAAGAGGTGCATAATTGAAGGGTGCAAAGAGATTACAACTGTTATCAATGCTAATGGAAGTACGGAGGGTGTGTTAAAATGCTTGGAGAAGATTTATATCAGTAATGTCCCAAAATTGGAAAGCATTTGGGAGGGCCCTGTACCTGCTGGAAGCCTAGCTCAACTTACTGCATTTGTTTTATCTAAATGCTCAGTGCTGAAAAAGATATTTTCCCAAGGCATGATTCAACAGCTCTCTAACCTTCAAGAATTGAGAGTTGAAGAATGTCTTGAGATAGAAGAGATAGTTATGGAATCTGAAAATAATGGACCAGAGCCAAGTCACCTTCCTAGTCTGACAATATTGGTACTTGATGATCTGCCTAAGCTGAGAAGCATTTGGAAGAAGAGCTCATTGAAGTGCACTTCTTTGAAGTCAACTAGGATATTCCGCTGCCCATTGTTGAAGGAGTATCCATTCTAGTAAATTACATAAGCAGTCACATTTATCTGCTCTGTATCGTCAATTGTCATTTCAGTGTTTCACTTTTTTGTTCTTGTGGTGCTCTCACTGCATAAGCTCTCATACATCATGAAGTCAGACCCCTCCATGAGGAGAGCTTAATTATGGGATGCATTTCTTTGATATGTCTCCTAGTTATTTTGCAATTCTATTTCTCTGTGATGTAGAATATTATTTATTGTTGTTTTGCAGTATCACCCATGAACTGCCTGCTACTATCATGTGTGATTGTTTAGTGAATGCGGATGCTTTCCTGTTGTAAGTTGTAACTTGTAAATCTGATTGCTTGCGTTCATCATTTATGCACTAGCCAATGCGACCTTTAGGCTTTGTTCATTGTTTATTTGGAAATGGATGTAAAATGAATGGTAAAAGACATAAAACTTTACTGAATGCAAATCCAGATCTTTATAAACAAGTATGTTACAAGTTACTGTCAAATTTCATATGGTTTCCTCTTCTTGATGTATTGACAATCTATTTTGAGACTGCATAAACCAAGGTATGATATTTATATTGCAAAGTAGTACTAGTGAACAGTTTCAAAAAGGTTACTTCAACTGTTTTCTCCTCATATAACATGACTTCCCTCTTGAATCAGTTGTTTTTACTCTTACTATGCTGAAAAGAAGTGTAAGACCTCTTGAATACGGAGTCTAGATATGATTCATTCGACTTGATGGCCCACAGAAATGTGACAAGTATGGGTGATCCAAATCAGTAGTATTGAAGTTAAAACAGCCAAAAGTTTTGCCTGAGAAAGTAAAACTTTAATGTGTTCAACTTTTCAGGCTAAAAACTTCAGAAACATCTTTCACACATGCTTTCCAGCGTTCATCATCAGGACTCACATCGATATTTAATTCTTCTAACTGAAAAGGAGCTGAAAATAATCTTGCATGCAAGTTTTTCTAATTTTTCTTCGCAACCTGCAGGTTGGTTACTCGTTATTATTGGATGAGAATAGTGGCATCACATCTCTGATATATATATACATATATATTGTAGACTTGAAGAACCAACAATTTTACCAACATTCGGCAGACAATTCCTAGGACAATGAATATGTTGTACTAGTGCCTATTTGACTAGGTAAGTTGGGTTGGAAGTTTCTAGATGAACATTCCAGCCTATGGTCTTTGGTGCTTAAAAGTAAATATTGTCATTCTGCTAAAACTATTGACTCCTTTAAGAGTCGTCGGAATTCATCTGTGATCTGGCGCGGTCTTGTTAAAGCAGGCCCGGTTGTTGCCAAAGGTCTCAGGCGCCTAGTCATCATTGGGAAGAGATTAGCTACTCTTTTTTGGCAAGAGATATGGCTACCGGATCAGCCTCTTATTAATTTAGCTCTTACAGAGATTAGCTATTCTGATAAGTTTAAGTGTTTCTTTTTATTGGAAAGAAGGGGAAGGATGGAATTGGGATCTTCTTAGAGATTTATTGCCAGTTCATATTGAATTATTACTCCATTCTTTTATCTTAGAAGAGAATTCTGTCAAAGAAGATGGTTTATTTTGGGCTCTCTCGAAGAGTGGTCATTTCACTGTCAAATCTGCCTACGAGGCCCAAATGAATACTGCTACTTTGCAAGATGATGGCATATACTGCTACTTTGCAAGATTATATGGAAACTACAAGTTCCTAGAAGCTTCCGTTGGTTACTGGCTCATGGGAAGTTAATGTTATCAAAATACTTGTTGGAGGGTAGGGTCAAAAAGAAAAAAAGGGGAATAATAAATAAATAAACTAATACAAACCTGCATCCCTGGCCTCATAAGCACAGTCCTCCCGAACTGATCATGAAAATTTGCTCTAAAGACTTTACCTTTCTCACCTTCATGTGATATTTCATGCTAGACAAGGATGTGCATCATGAAAATTTGCTCTAAAGACTTTACCTTTCTCACCTTCATGTGACATTTCATGCTAGACAAGGATGTGCATATATGGTAAGTGTAGACACCCGATCCGGTCGGCCCGTAATAGGGGACGGACTGTGGTTGCTCGGTTTAGCCGGCCCGCAACAAGTCCGATGATGAAAACGATATTCGAATGCAAGAAAGAGAGCCTAAATCTCTTGAGAATCCATTTAGAAGAGTCAGGCCCGTCAAACCCGAGTCCAGCCCGTCTAGCCCGCCCGGCCCATCCAGGCCCGGGCCCAGGAGGCGATGCCTCCTAGTAGAGGGGCGATCGCCCCTTGGCAGGGAGGCGATCGCCTCTTGCCCCCACTTGTGTGCTGCATTAAATGCAGCACTTAATGAGGAGAGAGGGAAAAAGGCCTCCACACCAAATCTCCTGCTCTAGCATGCAAAAGTGCGTCTTTTGAGGGGGATTTGGGTGGAGGAGAGGGTGCATGGGGGGAAGGAAAGGCTAGGAAGTGATGGGGGTAGATGGGGGGAAGCTTAAAGAGGAAGAGAGGAGAGAAGAGAAGGGACTTTTTGGCTTTTGGGTGAACTCTGGAGAAGAAGGGATTGGGAGAGAAAGAAAGCTCGTTTTTTTCTGAGAAGGAAGAAGAGAAACCAGAAGGGAAAAGGGAAGAAGGTAGCCTTGAAGAGCAAGAGGGGTGATTTTCTTAGAGGAGGGGGAGAGAAACCAACTTAGGAGTCAATTCTCAAGGGAGAGCAAGACAATCACTTGCTTCAAAGCTAGATCAGAGCTCTTATCCATCTCTAAGGGTGAATCAATTTGAAAAGAAGCTTCATTAGTAAACATCTTCACTTGTTCTTCATATTCAAGCATATAATGTTTATTAGATTCATTTCTTGAATTTCTTGTTGTAAAATGGTATGAATGTGATTTCTAGGTGTTTTAACATGCTTCTAATGTGATTTATTGAGGTTTTAGTTGGTTTTAGCACCCTGAATCCATTGCATGTTTAGGTTTCTTTTGATAGAAGTTATTTTGTGTGCTTGCTGAGATAAGATCGCCCTGTGGAGGGGGCGATCGCCTTCTTAGGAGGCAATTCCTTCTCCTCAGGAGGCGATCGCCACCTGGCCAGAGTGCCTAGTGGTGATCGCCCCTTGCCATGCCTGATCGCCCCGTGAGGAGGCGACCGCCTCCTAAAGAGGCGTTCGCCTCTTACCACTAGGCGATCGCCAATTGACCAGAGGGCCAAGTGGCGATCGCCACTTTAACAGGGCGATGGATGCCCTGTTTCACCTCTAGTATAATCCTTACATGTCTATTTTCTTGTTCTTTGATGCTATATTTATGGTATGTCTCTTGCATGTGATAATTTCCATTCTATGACGCTGTGTATACATGTTTATGCATGCTTTCATTAATTCTTTGCAATTATGTGAGTGAGAGCATCATGTTTATATATGTATTTGTATATATGATTATGAATGGCTTGAATTCTTGTTTTAAAGACTTTCACTTGTGAACTAATCAACCGAGTTCCCGGCTTGTGGGAAAGGGTTAACGTTTGTCTTGCAGGAATTCTTAAGAGTGATTTGTCAATCACTGTTTTTTTTGTATTAATTATTTTGAGAAGTTTAATTAATTAATTGATCATGTCAAGTGATGTAATCCTTAATCCCCCTCCC
>CATIWK010151901.1:0-23823 GCA_949634005.1 Mallotus japonicus | reverse complement strand
CTCAAGATATTTGTTTTTAGAGCAGGCACATAATAAACTTGAGTGATGAATTGATGTGTACCATTTTTGGCTTGAATAAGAATGTCACCTCTTCCTTGAACAGTAACTTTTCTAGCATCTCCAAATGAAATATCACCTTTAAAAGATTCATCAAGCGACATGAATAAACTCTTCTTTCCTGTCATATGATTGCTAGCTCCTATATCCAAGAACCATGCTTATTGATCCTGACCTTCATCACACATCATCAGCAATATAGGCTCTTCAATATTACCACCTTTAGTACAAAGAGCTTTCTCTTCTTTGACAACTGCATTTCTACATTCTGAAGCATAATGGCCATATTTTCCATAATTATAACATTGTACATCAGTCATTGTTCCTCCTCTTCTATTCTAATTGCCTCTTCCATGCCATCTTGAGAATTGCCTCTAATTTGTGTCATCAGAGTTGTTAAAGTGTCTATCATTTCTTCCTCTTCCTCTACTACTGTAATTTCCACGTCCGAAACCACGGCCTCTGCTTCTTCCTCGTCCTCTTTGAAAAATTTCAGTTGCATCATCCCTTTTATTCAATGACAACCTTGAAAAAAGGACTTGATTCTGTTACTCCTCCTTCATCCTCTCTTCACGAGCTTGTAATGATCCCAACAACTGATCTACAGTCATGGATTCCATGTCCTTTGATTCTTCAATGGCCACTACAATATAATTGAATTTTGAATCCAAAGAACGTAAAATCTTCTCAACAACTCGAACTTCTTCTAGCCTTTGTCCATATCTTTGAATTTGATTAACAACAGCCAAAACTCTAGTGAAATAATCTGAAATTGATTTAGAATTTTTCATCTTGAGAGATTCAAACTCTCCTCTCAAAGTCTAAAGATGAACTTTGACAACTTTATCAATTCCCTTAAAGGAATTCTACAACACTTCCCATGCTTGTTTTGCTCTTGTTGCACTAGAAACTTTCTCAAATGTAGTTTCATTCAGGCACATATGAATCAGCGTCAAAGCCTGCTGATCTTGCTTTCTAGCCTTTTGAAATGCATTCGTCCGAGCTTGAGTCATAGCTTCCATGGCTTCTTCATTTGCTGGCTGCTCATATCCTTTCTCTATAATTTCCCATGCATCTTGCGATCCAAGCAAGGCTTTCATACGAATACACTAGTTATCAAAGTTATCTTTTGTGAATTTGGGAAATTGAAAGGGAAACATACCTCCATTCATTTTTTTCTTCTCTTCTCTCTCTCTCTCTCCTTTTTTTTTCTCAGCTCTGATACCACTTTATTGGAGGAAGAAGAAGATAGAAGGAAATAAATAGAAAAGATAACTTCTGTATTGCATATTGAAAGAAAAATACAGGACTATAAATAGACTCACACTCATACTTAATTTAGACTATAATTAATCTAATACATGAACATAACTCTTGATAAACTTGACTCTGTAAATTCATTCATGAGCTTAACACTTAAGTATTCTAAATATTCATGAACATATATTTAATACCAAAAGAGTCTTCATCCGTGTGTATTAATTTGAGTTTAATTCCAACAATATATATAAGTTGGTTATAATTATATAATAACTAATCTAATGGTTTTTAATTACATAGATATAGTTATGTGTAATGAAGAGAAGTTCTTTTCTGATAGATTAAGAAACAAGAGAAAAAGGTTAATAGGAGGATCCTTCTAAATTTTTTTATTAGTCTCCTGGTGCAACACTCAAGCAACTTTAACATCTTTCCTCAGTAAAGGAAGCAAAGCAAAGCAAGGTGGGGATAAATGGGAAATAAAATTTACTTACGGGATTCCACTATACAACTTGGAGAATCATTCAAGGACAGATAAGCGCCATCTGTGCTGCACACTTAAATAATAAATTTGAGACTAGTTGTGCTTGAAGGAATTCTAAGTTTAGAAACATAAAAGACATTTGCCCATGCAACTCCAAGATACTGCGGTATCTCTTCTGCTCCTCTGCCTGCCATTTCATCTGCTACATAAATATCATAATGGAGGGACTAGGGATCACTTCCACTGGCACTAGAACTAGTAAGCCTCTAACTAAGCTCAACGTTTAAGCTATTCATCTATCATCATGTGAGCATTCATGCAACTCAAGATTATTAAAATGGACATCCCATGAGCCAGAGGAAGGAAGTCTGGAGTTTAACTTGTAAGCCTTCAAGGCAACATGACCCAGCGCTGCATTATACATAGTTGGATCAGGATCTGAATTAATATCCTTGTAGCATAGAACATGTATTTCTTTCAATACTGCTCCTTTCTTGTCAATTATATACTCCTGTATCACCCACTCTTCCTCCTTGAATGCATCTGGCTTTATCACATCATCATACACACTTGAGAATCGATCCTTCCCTACTGGTACAACAAATACATTCGTTTCATCTTCCATAAGAAAATATATCCCGAGTTGAGAATTGCCTTCAAATTTTACCTGCAGTATAGTTGAGATGTGCACAGCCAAAAAAAAAATTAAATAAAAAGAAGAAGATGAATTAGAAATCCTGAACTGAATCTAAGAACCAAGTTTATCTATAGTGTGGTATGAACATAAATATTAAAAATCAATTTTATAACTAATATTGTAGTTATCAAGTTACATTTTATTTCAATGAGACCTAGACCATATGGTTCAGTGATAGTGTAAACCGAGGATTTTCTTATATTATTTATGTAAGGGGACAGATGGGATCCACTAATATGAGTTGGAGTGTGAATAGAAGATCTGATTCTTTATATATTAGGAATTAAATCTTTTCTTATTTAGGAAGTTATTTTACTTCTAATTAGTGTGTATAATTTAGGTTTACCATGTATAGAATATTTGATGTATATAGAAAGCCCTGTAATCTCTTCTATCAATATATGAAAAAAAAGGAGATCATTCTTCTCTCAATTTTCTTCTTTATTGTTGACATGGTATCAGAGCGGGTGATCCTAAAGCCCTGAAAAACCAGAAACGATTGCAGAACAGACTGACTTAGTGGCTATAGTAGACAATTCTACTAGAGCCATTTTAAACGAACTGATGGAGAAGATGCAGAAGGCATTAACTCAGAACCTAACCCCGATGACTTCAAGTCATGAAAACTTTGGTACCCAGATTGGTATCAAATTAGATGGAACGAATTATGCCCTATGGTCTCAAGTGATGGAGATGTACATAGCCGGCAAGGATAAACTTGGATACATCACTAGAGATACCCCATAGCCCGCACTCGAAGACCCAGCCTTTCGGAAGTGGAGAACAGAGAATGTTGTGGTAAAAGGATGGTTGATAAGCTCAATGGACTCATCCCTCATTGGCACCTTCATTCAATATCCAACTGCCAAATAGGTATGGGATTCTGTGGCGGTTACTTTTTTTGATGGCTAAGACATATTACAGGTGTATGAGCTCAAAAGACGAGTAGCTCAGAGGATCCATCGAATCATACTACAACAACCTCCAAGGATTGTGGAGGGAGATAGATTTCAGAAGACCGAATATGATGAAGTATGCTGAAGATATTTAGACTTACAATACCAGCATTCAAGAAGACCGAGTCTACACCTTTCTTGATGGACTGGACGATTGCCTAGACAAGGTTCGAAGTGATGTACTGCAAATCTGACCCTTTCCTACAGTAGAATAAGTGTATGCATAGGTCCGCCGAGAGGAAACCCGGTAAGCTGTCATGCTGGATGGAAACTCAAACCCCATACTGAGTGCTATAATGGTCTCCAAAGGATACCAAACTCCTAGAACGGACTTGTAGATGGTCAAGACTGGTTCATCAGCCAGCGAAAGGAAGAAGGGCAAGGGAACTGATGAAGGATTAACTCACTGTGGCAATCCCAAACACACTCGGGACACCTGTTTCAAACTACATGGGTATCCTGAGTGGTGGGAAGCTTTGAAGAAGAATAGAGCAACAGATCCGCGCATAAGTACACGCCGAGCAGCTTTTGCATCCGACCCAGCTACCAGTACCAGGTCTCCTTTGCTGAGTATTATTATGATCGAGTCTCCTAATAAGTCAGGTAACAAAGGTTGCGGCCTATCTTGTTCTAAGCAGAGAGTTTTAGATGACTGGATTATTGATTCTGGGGCGACATACCACATGACGTTTGATTCAAAAGACTTTGTGAAATTTAATCAACCAAAATGAGCATGTATTGAAAATGCCAATGGTGTGACATACCCAGTTACAGGAGCGGGAAAAGTTTTACTATTCCCATCATTCTCTTTACCTAACACTTTATTAGTTCCTTCACTATCCAACAAACTACTATTTGTAGGCCAAGCTACCGCGAAATTGAATTGTCGTGCACTAATATATTCAAATTTCTATTTATTTCAGGATATTCTCACAAAGGAGATAATTGGTCATGGTACTAACAGAGGGGGGCTGTATTACATGGATGACTTCAGTCTCAGTAGAGTAAATGTTGTACAACTGAGGAACAATAAAATCCAATAGGTCATGCTCTGGCATCAAAGGTTGGGACATCCGTCTGTTAACTATATAAAGCATTTATTTTCAAGCATGATATCCAATCTAGATATATCCGAGTTTAGTTGTTAAACTTGCATTCTAGTAAAAAGTCATCATGTATCTTATCCAGCAAACTCGGGAGGACAGAGAGCTTCGGAAATATATGCCGAGCTTGATAGAGACTCGGCAGGGTAGAGAGACTCAGAGACCCCCCCCCCCTCCATAAAAAATCCATAAATTATCTTCTGAGAATACTCCTGAGGTATAGATTCTAAACTCCTCTCTTTTACATAACATAGATGATTCTATTATCCATAAATTGCCTTTCAGACACAACCGAGGAAAACCACCAAATAGATACTCACCTGACAAGGAAACTAAAGGAGGAAGATATCCCATTACTCATCATGTATCCACTCAGAGACTCTCAGAACCCTTGAAGGCTTTTGCACACAAGTTATTTGCCGAGTATATTCTGTATACAGTACAAGAAGCATTGAAATACCCTCATTGGACTCGGGCTATAATAGATGAGATGGCAGCTTTTTAAAAGAATTATACTTGGACTCTGGCTCAATTACTTAAGGGAAAAAGAACCGTGGGATGTAAGTGGGTATTCTCCATTAAACACAAAGCAGACGGATCAATAGAAAGATATAAAGCTAGACTCATGGCAAAGGGGTATACTCAGACTCATGGTATTGATTACCAAGAGAAATTCTCCCTTGTTGCAAAATTAAACATTGTACGAGTATTGTTATCTCTTGCTGCAAATCTGGATTGTCCTTTTCATCAATTTGATGTGAAGAATGCTTTCCTTCATAGGGATCTTGAGGAGGAAGTTTATATGGACATCCTACCGGGCTTCGAAACATCATTAAAGGCTAATGGTGTTTGTAGACTTCAGAAGGCATTATATAGTTTAAAGCAGTCTCCCCGAGCTTGGTTTGGTCGATTCAGTTCTACAATGAGGAAGCATAGGTTCAAACAAAGTAACCCGGATCATACATTGTTTTTGAAACATCAAGATGGGAAAATCACAGCTCTAATTATCTATGTTGATGACATGATAATTACAGGGAATGATGATGAGGAGATAGCAGACTTACAAAAGTACTTGGCAAGTGAATTTAAGATGAAGAATCTTGGGGGACTGAAGTATTTTTTGGGTATTGAAGTTGCTCGGTCAAACCAAGGTATATTTCTTTCTCAAAGGAAATATATCCTTGATCTGCTGGCTGAGACTGGAATGCTTGAATGTAAGCCAGCCGACACTCCTATTGCTCAGAATGAGAAGCTGAGTATCCATGATAGCCAGATACCAACAGACAAAGGTGAGTATCAGCGACTGGTGGGCCAGTTGATCTACTTGTCTCACACAATACCGGATATAGCATATGCTGTGAGTCTTGTAAGTCAGTTCATGCACAATCCGAGCAAAGATCATATGAAGGTAGTATTCCGGGTCTTGCGTTACTTGAAGTCATCACCCAAAAGGGGACTCATATTCAGAAAACACAACCACCTAAATGTTGAGGGATACACAGATGCCGACTGGGCAGGAAGCTCGGATAGGAAGTCAACATCCAGATATTTCACTTTTGTGGGTAGGAATCTCGTTACTTAGAGAAGTAAAAGACAGAAGGTAGTTGCTTTGTCAAGTGAAAAAGTTGAGTTTCGAGGCATATCGAAAGGCCTATGTGAACTTCTTTGGTTAAAAAGTTTACTGAGTGAGATTGGGTATCATCCGAAGATTGAAATGAACTTGTACTGTGATAACCGGGCTGCTATACAGATTGCACCCAATCCAGTTTAGTATGATCTGACTAAACATATGGAGATAGACAGGCACTTTATTAGAGAAAAACTTAAAGCCAAGATAGTAAAACTTCCATTTGTAAAGTCCGAAGATTAGTTAGCAGATGTCCTTACAAAAGCTGTTTCAAGTCGAGTATTCCATGAATCTTTAAGCAAGTTGGGCATTGATGATATCTATGCACCAGCTTGAGGGGGAGTGTTGGAGTGTGAATAGAAGATCTGATTCTTTATATATTAGGAATTAAATCTTTTCTTATTTAGGAAGTTATTTTACTCCTAATTAGTGTGTATAATTTACGTTTACCATATAGAATATTTGATATATATATAAAGCCCTGTAATCTCTTCTATCAATATATGAAAAAAGGATATCATTCTTCTCTTAATTCTCTTCTTTATTGTTGACAATGTGGTCTACTAACACTAACGATTAACAGTTTAACACTAACAACTAACAATTGTGACGCCATGAATATTAATAAGCGACACCTGCCCAAAAAAAAGTTATGTTTTGTTTCAAAGTTATGATTTCAAAGATATGATTTCAAAAAAAATTAAATTAGCTAAATCCATTTTTTAAATATATTTTGAAAGTCAAAACCAAACCATATTAAAAGTTTTCCATTTTACATTTGGTGCTACCTATATTCGGTAGTCTGATAGCCATGATTATTAAATTTGAGCTGAATGATCATATAAAGAGAGCAAAACTCTTTGAGTTATGATTTCTCTATATATAAAATTTGAATTCAAAATGTTACTTAAGGGAATCCAAACTTTTCAGTACTTGGACCAACAAGCATAGATAAACATATTGAAACTTTAAAACAAGCATACCATAATACTATATTAATGATTGGCAAAGACTTGACAAAATGTAATACTTACTTTCCACTTTCCACCACCATAAGTACCATGTCTTCCAAATAGATCTATCCCCATGTAAACATTAAATCTCCTATCACCAGCAATCTCTGCTGATTTTTCCAGGTCGTCCTTCTACAGAGTTAACAACATGAGATTTGGAATGCAAGAAGAATAAAACAATGGAAAAAACTTTCTTATGGGTGAAATTTTTTTTTTTTTAAAAAAAAGGCAATACCTTCTAGCCATAGTCTGTATATATGCCATCACATATATCAAAAAAGCATTTATTGAATGAATTCAGTCGATTTTGAGACATGCCAAATCCCTGCTCTGCAACTGCATCATACCTGCTTAGCAGCAATGATTAGTTAACAAAAGTTTAAGATAATTGATGTGGGTGCTTCAGACCTCAAGCTCCAGCTCATCATATGAATTCCTGTACTCATTCCATAGCCTATGGTCAAAGGTTTTGGAGGATCCAAAACCCCTCCGATGATCAAGTTAGAAATGATTTAAGCAAGAGCTTTGTGAAAAATAAGCTTGAATTCTCATGAAAGAAGAGAAGAAAAAAGGAAAGAAAAGAAAGAAAGGGAAATGGGTGCTCTGTTCTTATTGTGTACCAAGTATCAGAGAGAAAATCATAGAAAAAAGAAAAAGAAGTAATAGAAGAAGAATAATACCCTTTGCTTTCCATTTCTCCTTTTATTTATGCATGGAGTAGGTGAAAAAGTATGATTTGATTGGTCTTGAGGTATGGCACTACAGTAGTTGTCGGGGCACGTGAGGTCTACTTTTTATCAGCACAGATGAAGATTGATTGACATGCATTTAATGCATGTCAGAACAGTAACTGATTTCTCTATCTGGTGATAGGAATTATACTGAGAGTCTGTGAATGTTTTGCTCTAGGGACAAAGGGATCTTCCTCCATATAGTAACATCCTAGTTGGCAAGTCAATGAGTCAAAATTGACTGATGATGTCTCATGAAAAAGAGACTTTGGCATATGTGTTCACTTCTTATTAGGAGAATATTTTAGTGTATCATCATTAGTGCCTATAAAATCCTGAGACAACGTTTTATCTCAGGGGATTTTTACAGTCAGGGTTTTTCTCGAGTGACATGTGGCGACGGTTGCCTGTTAATTCCAAGCTTTATTGACAGCCGTCAATCACACCACGTCCCCCAATGCGCGATTGGTGGGAAGTTAAAAATTTTGAATGTGCATTCATGTGTAACCGTCCACTTTTTCATCTTCTTCTCTATTTAATGCAACTTTTTAAAGGCCTAAAAATCTTTCATCTTCCTTTTAAGCTTTCTTCACATTTTTCCTCTAGCATTTTATTTTCTTTTTATGTCTGGCAGTGCGTTCTTCTTAGGTTTCTGGCAAGCTTCGATTGAGTGAAATAGGTACGCCTCCCTCACTTCTCTTTGTTTTCTCTACTTCATTTTCTCTTCTTGTCTCACGTAATCATGAGTGGGGAAATAGAATTGGACAAGTTTATCTCCAATGCTACTTTCAAGCATTTCATAAAAGCTTTGATGGGTCGGCCTTATAATGATTAGGGTTCCTTTAAGGAACGAAAGAGTGTGGGTTCCTGAGAATTCCACTGAGTTAACAAATGCTCAAAGGGATAGTAGGGAGATGACCTTCTTTTTGAAATAAATAGAGTTTGGGTTAGACCTCCCTCCTTCTCCCTTTAATGTAGAGATCTTCAAATTTTACCACAGGTGTCCTAGGTTCATGACTCCTCATGGGGTTCTGGTGATATCATCTTTTCGCATTTTATGTGAAAAGTTAAAGATTTCTCCTACTGTTAACTTGTTTAGGCATTTCTTTGAGTATAAGAGGTTGCCAAGTGGATTTTAGTACATTCAATGCTCACCCAAAATTGGTGTTGTTTGGTAATCCCCCTGATATCGACAAGTCTTGGAGGAATAAGTTTTTAGTGGCCAGGTTAAGAGAAAATAGTAAGACAAACGAATAGGGTTTTAATTTAGATTGGCAAGAGGCTCCCGAAGAAGTGAGACAGTTGCCTAAATTTACTGATGAAGAAAAATTTAATTTTGAGATGATTGTGAGAGAGGGTTAGGTTTATGATATTCAAAGCATCATAGTGGGTCACCCTTTGAAGGATTCGGGTAGGTTGTGTTATTTTTATGTTGGTTATTTTTGACAGGAATGTTTGATGCTAATGCTTCCATCTTAATTGATGTGTTGTTTTTGGTTATGCCCAGTTCATTAAGAGACTATGGCATCCTCTAAAGAGGTGAAATTCAAGCTATCTCTAGCAAATGTTATGCGGATGGTGAAAATTAAGAGTGAACGAGAATTAGGTGTCTTTGGGAAAAATCCGTTGTAGCCAAAGACTCAGGTATCTTTGACGAAAAATGGACTGAGCCTTACTCTGGGGTATTGACTCAAAAGAAAGTTATTACAGTGGTGATAAAGGATTCCCCAACAGTGGACACAGAACAAAAGAAGAGAAAAGTTCCTCTGCCTAGCTATAAAAGGAAAAGGAAAAAGGTAATTTCTGAACCAGTTAATGCGCTTGCTAATTTTGGTTCTGAGGAAGAGAAAGAGGAACCCCGTTCGAAGAAGTCAAAAAGGTCTAGGGTTTTGACCGCTGAGGAGGCCATGGCTAGCCTCTATGAGAGAAATACAGTGCTTAAGAGGGAAAAGGTTCCCAGGGTCGATCTTGAAAACACTCCTATGTTCGATGTTACTTCGGACACTCCTATTAAGAAACTTGCTACCCTCTTGATCAATAGGTACCTTGGAGCTGGATTTTCTTTGGAAGGCATTACCTACTCCGAACTTCTCTGTACTCTCTATATAGGCTCTAATGAGCATGTTCTCCACCAGGATGCCAGTGGTTCCTCCTTACACATTCGCTTGACTCCTAATGCCCAGTTGGTACATTCCATTCTTTTTCTTCATCTTCATTGATTTCTCTTCGTTCGTATTTAACTCATTTCTTTGTCTTTTTGAATCTAGCTCTCCAGAACCTTGCATAAATTGGAGTTGAAGACCATGTCTTTTCAAGGAGAAGTCAATAAGATTTTTTATGAGAATGACTCTTTAAAGGCAGAGGTTGAGAGTCTCAAAGATGATCGTGCTAAATTATCTGATTGTGTTGAGGAGCTGAAAAAAGCCATTGTCCATTTGGAGTTTGAGCATAAGTAGTCAACTAAGCTTAGCTAAAAAATGCGCTAAGAGGTTCTTAGGCTAAAGAAGGACTTGCTCGATAAAGAGGGAGAGAAGAAAGCTGCTATCCGAAAAGCTGCTGAGAGTGCTGTTGAAGATTTCAAGAAATTTGATGAGTACAGTGAGGAGATTACCTCATATATCGCGGACTACTACACTACCGGGTGGCGTACTTTGCTGAAGAAGCTTAAAAAGCACTTTCCTGGTTAGGATTTTTCTGACTTTGATGCTGTTGGTGAGGATTCAGATAATGACCAGGAGAAGGATCAGCCTGGAGAAGAAGAGCTTGACTCTATTGCTCTTATAGACTCTAGGGTATCCACCACTATTTCAGAGATGCCGATTCTTCCTGCCAGTGGGGCAGAGTCTCAGGAGATAACCCAGGATCCCAAAGAGAGGAAAGAGAAGGATGTTGTTCCCTCTTCCTCCCCCGCCAAGGTCGATGGGCCCAAGAGCTCTTAGGTGAAGGGTGATGCAGTGTAGCATTCATCTTTAGTTGAATATAGCTTTTGTCTTAACTTTCTGAGTGTTTGAATATAATAGTTTATGGTGTGCTTATCACACAGAACAGCTTCGCCTCTTCAAGGCGTTTATTTTGAATCGTATGTAGATATTTCTAAGAATATGCTTTTATATCCTTATTTTGCTTATGCTTTATTTGAATTTTAACATGTTGATTATAGACTCAGGGGATTTTCTGAGAGAGATCCTGCGCAGGTGTATTATAAATATTCCGAATGATGTTTATCTTACTTCTGGAGATGATGCTCGTCTCATTTCTGGAGACTTAGCTTTATTTTGATTATCGAATGTATTGATTCATCTCACTTAAGGAGATGTCCTTTTTGTGTTAAAAATAAGAGATTAGATATAAACTCATGATTTTTGAGAAATTAATGTATTTTTTTCTCATAGGGTTTTTCATAGCATTTGATTTTGCTCTAGTATAAAATTGAGAGGTTGCCAAGAGAGAAAAATTGCTAGATGGAAAGATGACTAAACCGTATCAAGAAATGCCTCTCTTCATCACAAGAGAGAGAGCACCTTTCATTCATAGGTACATATAATAGAGAAAAGAGAAAGATCCGAGGACATTGACATATTTATCATAAAGGATAAAGAAGAGTTTATGTTATCCTTACAAAATAAAGAAAACCATACAAGAAACACAATTTTTTATTGATAATACTTTTTAAGGTATTGAGAGTTCCATGCATGTGGGAGGCAATTTCCTCCAAGATCAGCCAAATAAAAGGTTCCAGGATGAATAACTCCCATTACGTTACATAACTTCCCCTAACCTTCTCTTCTCCCAGTACCATTCAAGTTTCTCAGTACCCAATCTCCTATTTTTAAAGGTCTGGATTTGACTTTAGCATCGAAATAACTAGCTGCTCTTCTCTTTTGCTCATCTATCCTGAGAGAGGCTTCCTCTCTCAAGCCTTCAAGTAGGTCAAGATTTATCCTCAGCTCCTCCTCATTCTTCTCTAAGTCATAGCACTCAACTCTCTGAGTATGAATCCCTACTTCAACAGGAATGACAGCCTCTGTCCCATAAGTTAGGGAGAGTGGAGTTTCCCCGGTAGGAGCCCTCGGGGTAGTCCTGTAAGCCCATAATATGCTAGGTAACTCCTCTGCCCAGTTACTCTTAGCACCATCAACTCACTTCTTTAACCCTTGAAGAATGGTTCTATTAGACACCTCGGCTTGCCCATTAGTTTGTGGATGAGATACAGAACTGAACCGATGATCAATGTTGAGCCCTCCTATAAACTCCTTGAACTTACTGCAGTCGAACTGTTTCCCATGATCATAAATCAATATTTTTAGCACCCCGAATCTGCATATCATATTTTTCCAAAGAAAATTTATAGCTTTTTGGGTAGTAATGGTTGTTAGAGCTTCAACTTCTACCCACTTAGTAAAATACTCTACAGCCAGTATTATGAAGTGCTTCTGTCCAGGTGATGGGGGGAATGGACCCAAAATGTCAACTCCCCATTGTGCAAAGGGCCATAGGGCTGGAATAGGAACTTGATTATTGGCAGGAATGTGGATAGCATTGCCATTCCTTTGACAGAAATCACATTTCTTCACAAATTTTGAGGCATCCTTAGAGATTCTAAGCTAGAAATATCCCTACCTCATGATCTTGTTACACGGAGCTCGTCCTCCAATATGACTCCCACAGACTCCTTCATGAACCTCTCTCAGTACATATCCTGCCTTTTCTTCAGATAAGCACCTTAAGAGGAACATGTGATACCCTATTTTATAGAGTTTGCCATTCAACAATATGAATCTGGAAGCTCTTAGGGATAGCTTAAGAACTTCTTTGCGGTCTTTCCGAAGTTCTCCTGTCTCTAAATATTGGGTTATTGGATACATCCAGGATGCTCTTTCCTGTATATGAAGGATTTCAAGAGTTTTGGACGTACTTAGAGAGGATAGCATTTTCAAATGAACATCATCAAGTGAAGAATCTTATGACACTGCCATTTTACTGAGAGAGTCTGCTAAGGAATTTTCTGACCTGGGAATCTGAACAACACATACAGGAATTCCCCTCTGCTCATACCTCTTCAATATCTCCCTAACTTGCTATAGTTATAAACCCATTATTTCATCTTTCACCTCAAATGCTCCCCCTACCTGGTTCACAACTAGTTGTGAATCACTATGAACTTTTAAATTTGAGACCCCAACAGCTTTAGCCAACTCTAAACCGTTAATAAGAGCTTCATACTCAGAGACATTATTGGATACAGGAAAAGTAAACTTGAGGGCATGTTTAATCGAGAACCTATATGGTCCTTTAAGTACTATTCTGGCTCCACCTCCTTCCAAGCAAGATGAACCATCCACGTACAAGTTCCACTCATAGGTTTTTCCTGTAGAGGTGCTAGGTAAGAGATGATATGTTGGCTTCTTTGCTTCTTGAAATTCACTTGTGCTATTGGCTTCATTGAAACAACACTTTGCAATGAAATCAGCAAGGACTTGTGCTTTTATAGCCTTTCTAGGTTCCTATTTCAATCCATACCCGCCAATCTCCACTGACCATATCGTCATCCTGCCAGCTGTATAAGGCCTTTGTAGAGCTTGTCTGAAAGGCATATTTGTTCTCATAAATCCCTAATGTCCCATGAGGTAGACCCGAAACTTCCTTACAATAATCAATAGTGAAAATGATAATTTTTCAATGGCAGACCCACGAAGGACCCTACTCACATAGTACATAGGTTTTTGCATCTGCCTTCTTCTCGAACTAGGACTGCACTCACTGCATGATCTGACGCAGGTAAATAAATGAATAAATCTTCTTCAAGCAATGGTCTACTCAGGATTTGAGGTGAATGTAAATAGTCTTTCAGGGCCTTGAAAGCTTTTTCACATTCCTCTATCCATTCGAAAGCTGATACCTTCCTCAATTTTTGAAAGAAAGGAAGACACCTCTCAGCAAAATTTGAAATGAATCGGTGTAAGGCAACAACTCTTCCTGTTAGTCTTTGCACATCTTTTGGGTTCTGAGGAGATGGGATTTCTAGAATAGCTTGCACTTTCTCAGGGTTTGGTTCAATCCCCTTACTGCTGACTTTGTATCCCAGGAATTTCCCTCCACTAATAAAGAAAGAGCACTTGTCAGGATTTAGCTTCATACCATACTGACCGAGCACTTTGAAGATTTCTTGTAAGTCAACCAAGTGTTCTTCAAAGGTCTTACTTTTCATAATCATGTCATCAACATATGCTTTGAGATTCCTCCCCAGCTGATTCTTGAAAATTTTATTTATGAGTCACTGATAGGTAGCTCCAACATTTTTTAGGCCAAATGGCATCGCCCTATAATAGCAAATTCCCTTCTCTATGATAAAAGCTATCTTCTCCTCATCTCCTGGGTCCATAGGAATCTAGTGGTATCCTGATAAAGCATCCAAAGAAGTTAAATACTCATACCTAGCAGTAGCATCCACTAGCTTATCTATTGAGGGCAAAGGAAAGCAATCTTTAGGACATTCTTTGTTAAGATCCGTGAAATTGACACATAGCCTCCATTTCCCATTGGCCTTTTTAACCAACACCATATTTCCTAGCCAAGTGGGATAGTCAACCTCTCTCATAAATCGTGCTTCAATTAGCTTGTCCACCTCTTTATCAATTACATATTGTTTGTGTGGAGGAAAGAAGTGCTTTTTCTGCTTTATTAGCTCAATATTAGGGTCAGCGTTGAGCTTATGGGTCATTACGCTCGGATCAATACCAGGCATTTCTGAAGGCTTGAAAGTAAAATCAGACTGGCGACTCTAGAGAAATTTCCTGACTAGAGACTTCTGCTCCTCTGTCAGCAGGCTATTCATATGAGTGCATTTTCCTGGACTCTCAGGGCATATGATCATTGACTCTAGCTCCCCGATAGGCTCAGTTTGCTGATCATGTATTCCACTTCCCATTTGTATTTGCTCCACCAATAACACTTCATCTTCCAAAGGTGGACTTAGAGAAATGGAATGACAATATTTTGCTTTGAATTACCTTCCTTTCACAGTGATCGGCCCATCATCTGATGGCATCTTCATACACAAATACTGGATACAAGTAATTGCACAAAATTCATAAAAAATTAGCCTACCAATTATGGCGTTATATGCAGTTGACAGCTCCGCCACTATGAATTTGGCCATCATTGTTCTCCCCTTCATAACTTCTCCTCTTAAATTTGTCTCTCCTAGGGTGATAGGAAGAGTGATTTTGCCTTTGACCTCCATAGGAAAATCCCCCAAACCTCTCAGTCGAGAACATACTAGGATTAAAGAATCTTCCCTGATTCCCATCTTCTTAAAGACATGATAAGGTAATAAGTTCACAGAGCTTCCATCATCCACCAAGACTCTCTCCACCCTCAAGTTATTAATCATAGCCATCACTACCATAACATCCACATGGGGTGTCACCACTCCGATTCCATCTTCAGGACAAAAGGTTATAAGACAGGTCCTAAGAGGATCCTCCCCTCTCATTCTACTCTTCCTTCTCCCGGATCTCTTATTCCCATTTCCAGAGTCATCTTCTACTATCCAGTGAATTATCCTACCTATTCTAGTGTTATGAGGAATCATTGGCTGTTTCTTTTTCTGAGTCCTAGAAGCCGTAGCCTCCTCAGAGGGTTTGATCAATATGTCTTCCCTTCTCATAAAATTTTGCAGATGCCCTTCTTTGACCAGCCTTTCAATTTCAAACATCAATTGGTGACATTCATTGGTGCTGTGCCTGATTGCTTTATGAAAATGGCAATACTTGCCTTGATCTAGAGGTTTAGAATTTGGAAGCATTTCACAAGGCCACCTCACATACTCCTTGTCCCTGATTGCCATCAAAACTTCATGGTGAGAGGTGGTAAGTGGAGTCATCCTATCTTCACTAGTAGGAGTAAAAGGTCTTCTGGTATTTCCCTGGACAGACCTTGGACCCTGAAGACTTGGGTTTCTTTTAGTTCTCTTAAGGGGAGAGGAATCTTCAAATTCCTCCTTATGTTTAAGTGCAAACCTGCTAGTTCGAAAAGCATCATCTTGTTTGATATATTTCTCCATCCTATCCATCAATGCTGTCAGGTCGGCTGGGGCATTCTTCATAAGTGAGTTGAAGAATGGTGGATTATTGGTGCCTTTGTAATAGCTTCAATTACTCTGGAATGATCTAGATTGGGAATCTTTATAGCCTCCATATTGAATCATGCAACATACTCTCTCAGGCTTTCTCCCTTATTCTGCATAATGGTCTCAAGATACGAGGTTTCTCTTTGCGCGGGGATTCAAGAAACAAATATGCTAATAAACTACTTACTAAAATCAGGGAAAGAGTGGATACTACCAGGGAGAAAATTATTGAACCAAGACTGTGCAGCATCAATGAAGGTGGTAGGAAATATTTTGCAAAGAATAGCATCTGAGTGCGTATAAAACTCCACAATTATCTTGAATTTAAGAACATGATCTTTGGGGTTTGTTGTACCATCATAAGAAGGCAAAGTAGGAAGCTTGAACTTACTAGGAATCAGTTCTTTCTGAATATCCTCAGAGAAAGGTGAGTGAACACTAATCACCTGACTAGGTAGTTTGCTCTTTTCTGCCTTCCTTTCTCTCCACTCCAGGAACTCTTTAAAGTCATCCTCTAATCTGTCATGACGAGATGATGAATGAGTGGTAGCCTTCCTTTTCTTGTTTTGCCTCTTAGGAACATCCTCATAAGACTTTGAATCCCGTCTCCCCTTGTAGCTCCCAGGCAATTTTCATTCATGTGACCAAGAACGTCTTTCTTTCCTTGGTACAGCATCAGAGTCTTCCATACTCTCCCACCTACGATCTCGCTCTGTCCTCCTGGAACCCCCCAAGTAGCATTCCTTAGAGCTCACCCTTAAATGATGTTTATTAAGCTCCATTAATGATTGAGAGCCACGAAATGTTTCTGAACATGTTTCATCAGTTTCTCCCTCTTACAATGATCAACCTCCTTCTTACAATGTTTGGAGTTTTGACATAAAGCTTAGCAGTTTTAGTCTTCTCCTTCTTCTGTTCACAATGCACCTTCGTTAAATAGTCCACTTTCTTCATTAAGTCATTGAGGAAATCAGCTGGTACTTCAATGATCTCAGGATTCTTAGAATTGGACCCTGTCACACTCTTCTCAACTCTATTAGCTTCTCCACTAGTTCCATCCTTATCAGAAGCATTTGATCTCGTCATCATAGAGAAATGTCATCCTTTAATATGAACTTCTGTCCTTCACATATATCTCTAGCCAAAATAACCTCCACTTCAAATCCTTTAAAAACCCTTATAACTCTATAGCTAATAAATCAAACTCAGAAGAAATAGTTTTCTAACAAGAGCTACCCATTTCCCACAGACGGCGCCATTTGATGTGGGTGCTTCAGACCTCAAGCTCCAGCTCAGCATATGAATTCCTGCACTCATTCGACAACCTATGGTCAAAGGGTTTTGGAGGATCCAAAACCCCTCCGACGATCAAATTAGAAATGATTTAAGCAAGAGCTTTGTGAAAAATAAGCTTGAATTCTCATGAAAGAAGAGAAGAAAAAAGGAAAGAAAAGAAAAAAAGGGAAATGGGTGCTCTGTTCTTGTTGTGTGCCAAGTATCAGAGAGAAAATCATAGAAAAAAGAAAAAAAGTAATAGAAGAAGAATAATACCCTTTGCTTTCCATTTCTCCTTTTATTTATGCATGAAGTAGGTGAAAAATTATGATTTGATTGGTCATGAGGTACTGCACTACAGTAGTCGTCAAGGCACGTGAGGTCTACTTTTTGTCAGCACAGATGAAGATTGATTGACATGTATTTAATGCATATCAAAACAGTAACTGATTTCTCTCTCAGGTGATAGGAATTATACCGAGAGTCTGTGAATGTTTTGCTCTGGGGACAAGGGGATCTTCCTCCACATAGTAACATCCTAGTTGGCAAGTCAATAAGTCAAAATGGACTGATGACGTGTCATGAAAGAGAGACGTTGGCACACGTGTTCGCTTCTTATTGGTAGAATATTTTAGTGTATCATCAATAATCAATTATGATATAAGCATGAGTACCCATTTACACTCACCATATAACCAAAGATCCCTTTACTAAGGAATGCATTTCTTCTGTCAGATGATGAACATGTAATAGTTATTATCTTTGTGAATTACTGTAAATGGTAATACCAAAAACTATAAATAAGAAGGGAAAAGTTAATATGATGACTGCTAATTATAAATCTTCAGGTGCATAAGCAAATAATTTTAAATTTTAAAAATAAATAAACAAGTTAATGTTAAGATAAAAAAAATTAAAATAAAACTACTTTTTTCAAAATAAAATATTACGATGAAAAAGAACACCATAATTAAAAGAGATTATGAAAAAAAAATAATTTATAATTCTTCAAAATTTAAATTTTATATTTTGAATACATTTTTAATTTTTTGTAAAAAAATTTAATTAGATTATTTTGAATAATTTTTTATAATATAACTTTTATAAATAGTGGATATCATGCATGTACATCACCAAAAAACGGTGATAGATTTTCCAACCAACTCAAAATTTTTATAACTGTTATCTTAACCTTCATTTTTTTATCATATTTTTTGGGTATATGAAAAAAAAATTTATATTATAAAAATGTATTCGCAAGAATTTAAAATATTGTGAAAAATAGTAGTATTATTATAATTTTTTTTATCTTAGCTTTAACTAGTTTGTTTATTTTTAAAATTTAAAATTATTTAAATATGCATATAATAATTTAAAATATTAGAAATTAAAATAAGTAAATTTATTTTTTGCCGGTGAAAAAATTTTAAAAGTGATATAATCGTTAAAAAGTAAAAAAATAGTATGAATGTTAGAAATATAAAACTTTAGGGACCAAAACGAAATAATTTGTGTTAAAAAATTGACAAAGGGTTTAAAACTTCAAATCCATGAAGTTTAAGGGCCTAAATATACAAAATGAAATTTTAGGGGTCTAAAGCTAAAAAGTGGATAAGTTTAGGGGTCTCAGAATGAGTTTTGCCTATATGTTTCTTTTATCTATTTTTTTTATTAATTGATTGATTTAGTAACTAATTCAGAATCTTAAAGTTTTTTTTTTCAATGAAAAAAACATTAATTTTTTCTAATTTTTTTTAGTTGATTCCTCTGTCTACATTGATGTGCTTCTTTATAATGAATTTGAGCAATTTGCTATCACATGTGCTTATCAATGGCATCATCAAAATATAAGGGGTCTCAATATTTTTTCTTACTTTGTATGATTCTGTCTGCTAAATGCTCTTTTTTTCCCAGTCTTCTGTGTTTGCAATGTTATTTGAAATTATTTTTAGCTTTTCATTTTGACTTGGATAGCAGAGCAGATTAATGGTTTTACTAAGGTTTCTAATGAAATAACTACTCCACTGTTAATGTTAGATCAGTTACTAATTTATACTTTAGCGCTTAATTAGCTACTAATTTACATAGCAAAGCAAAACCTCATAATAAAATACATTTATCTAAATTTGGAGACAAAAGAAACATCAGAATAAGATCAAAGCACTGTGTCAATATATGTATGTTACACTGAGCCACTGACCAATCATTTTGGCCTCACAGCCTCTCTTTCGTTCAATTCAAACCTCAAAATTCAAAAAGCTATTATACCTGGTACACAGAGCCTTGGATGTTGCTGTCATCTTCCTTGTATTTTCTCTGCTTGTTTATCATCTTCTTACTCTCAACAAGCATGGTTTTGCTTGGCTTCTTTCTCTCTTATGCCACTCATGGTTCACCTTCAATTGGGTTCTCATCGTCAGTTCATAATGGAATCATGTAAAGTTCAAAGCATACTTATAAAGCCTTCCTCACATGAAATGTTATTCTTTATTTTTCTCTTCAAATTCGTTTCTTAACATACAGTACTGCATATGATTATAATGCTCTGTTTTCATTGGATTCTTAATCCTCTAAGCTTCCATTTTTTTTAAGAGAATTATGGTTGAGGGGCTAAAGATGCTCTTGAGAAAAGGAACAAGGTGCGTTTGAGACTAAACCTTTATGATATTTTTTCTGGGAAATACATTTACCTATATACAAATTGTGAGAAATTATACCATATCACCGACTTTCCATGTCATTCTTTGACATGGAAAGACTAGACAATCAGATTTTAACACCTGTTATAATTAAAAAAAAAGAAAATTTTGATTTTAACCTAGTTTCACCAATGCCCATTTAGATTGTTTTCAGAAACAAGAATTCTTGTTTTCACGAACAAAAATTCAGCTCTCTCCATTTATCTTAAAAAAAATAAACTTATCTAGGGTTTTTAACATATATTACAATTCCAATAACAGTTTTGAATAAGGAGGGAAGGCTTTGAAGGCCTGAAATCAGCATTGTTTCTGTGGAGATCTATTATAATTTTCTCTCTTGCAACAAATCAGCAAAAGCTCCACTGTTTAAGAAATCAGCAAGAGCTTCCAACTCTTGCAGAGTCATTGCACATCTCACGGTCAGGCCTAGGTGTCTTTTTACACACTAAATAAGGACCTATCCTCCAACTAAAGATAATTAAACCTTTGTTTTCTCTTTACTCAACTCATCAAATTCCTGGGTAACATGAAACTATCAGAGACATTGAAAGGCACTGAAAGCAGATGACCAAACTGTTGGGAAAAATTGACCCCTTATAATCCAACAAATACCTTCACCCCTTTAGATCACAACTTGAACAAAAATACTTGAAAAGTAAAACAGAGAAACACACAGTATTTAATGTGGAAAACTCCAAAATGGAGAAAAACCACGGGTGTTGTCAAAAGACAACCAAGAGAAAATATTCACTGTGTGGAAAATTATTACAACCACACTACAAAATATTTAACTCTCACTCATACCCAAAAGCTCAAGCATACCTAAGAGAATTTCCCTTTAAATTCTGTACTAGTATAGCTAATAGCTTTCAATCGTACACCAAATACTACATGGTGATTGACACACTTAACAAAGGAAGCAAGGAATTTATATTATAACCAACTAACCCCCTCCTTCCTTCTCTTCTTTCCAATGTGGGATAACCATCCTTTAATTTTTTTTTATCATATTTCATCAATCTCCACCATGATTAAAAAAATTAAAAGAACAACAACTATCTCAATAACACCATCAGCTATGACAGTCACAATTCTAAAAAACAAGAATTGTCATACTCCAGCATAAGAGTATACAAACTTGGAACACTAACTCCAAGAATTTCATCTCGGCTCATGTCGAAAAAATTTACTGAAATTTATGGTGCAACCCTCATACTTGGTTTTCTCGAGAGTTCCTCAGCCATCAACATCCTTTCCACCACACACCTTGCATCTATACCAAGCCAATGCCCGTGTGAAAACTTATGGACCCACTAGCAATAACATGTCCTCTTCCATGGAAAACCTTGGAGACAAATAACATGCCAAAAAGATAATCCAGTCTCTTATGGAGAAAAGAGACCCACTGCCAGTGATAATATCAGCATCTCCATTTACTAATTTTGGAGCAATTTGCCAAACCCCACTCCACTAGCAATTTTTCTTTAGGTGCCAAGATTGCCCACACCTTCAAACTCTTATGTAAACCAGATTGATTATCATTGACTTCATCTCGCCACAAGTCAATATCAACACACCCATCAAATTTCTCCATTTCAAATCTGAAGCTCATTTTTGCTCAACAATGCATAGTGCCTCCGTATATTTGAACAGTACTTCCTGCTATAGTGATCTCACACGTGAATAATAAATGAACAATTGTGTCTATAAAATACACTAAGAAAGTTTCCAAGGGAGATTGGGGGGACACAAACGATACCACTTAAGTCCCAACTTCCTTAGACGATTATGGCCTTTATGATGAAAGTTTCTTGGCTATATTTACTTACACAATACCACAGTCAATAAACACAATACTATATATAAAGGACCTCCAGTTGGATCATAACAATTTCTAAAAATTCTTTTCTGATGTGGATGATCGGACAAAGCCGCAATTATAGAGCATACTAAGAATTTTAAAGAAATTCCTACGTCGCCTTCAAGTTCGTTACCGAACCATCGGCTCTGATACTAATTGTTGGGAAAATTGACCCCTTACAATCCAACAAATACCTTCACCCCTTTAGATCGTAACTTGAATAAAAATACTTAAAAAGTAAAAGAGAGAAACACACAATATTTAACGTGGAAAACTCCAAAATGGAGAAAAACCACAGGCGTTTTCAAAAGACAATCAAGAGAAAAATATTCACTATGTGAAAAATTATTACAACCACATTACAAAATATTTAACTCTCACTCACACCCAAAAACTCAAGTATAAGCAAGAGAATTTCCTTTTAAATTCTCTACTAGTATAACTAATAGCTTCAATGGTACACCAAATACTACATGGTGATTGACATACTTAACAAAGGAAGCAAGGAGTTTATTTTATAACCAACCCCCTCATTCCTTCTCTTCTTTCCAATGTGGGATAACCATCCTTTAATTTTTTTTTATCATATTTCATCATAAACATCATATGATAAGATGTAAAAAAAAAGTCTAAAATTGTTATTGAAGATCAAAACCAGGAGGAATGTAGCAGGCTAGCAGCAGCTTCAGACCCATATACAAGGTTCCCATCAGTAAATAATATTCACTTGAAAGCTAAAATTTTTACCATTTCTAAGCATAGAAACATTACAAGCATTTCCTGTAATTGAATTTGGGGCAGGTAATCTGCATACCAAAAATAAATAAAAAAACCTAAAAGGAAAAAGGCATGATTTTTATGACAACGCAAAATAACAGTCTAAAAAGTACCCTATGATTGGAGGCATCTGCATATGAGAAAGCTATAAGGCTTAAGATAGGCCAATACATATCACAAATGGCAATTATAAATAGTAAGTGATTTCCTGATTCCAAGATTAGCACTAATACGTCTAATGGCAAAACAAAATCCTTACCAAGCATTTCATGATAAGAGTTCAAACACAAAAAAAATAAGTCAAAAGTATAAGCCTAAAAACCAAACAGAATCTAAGAATCTATGCCACAGGTTGAATATAAAATCTTAGATATCTAAAACTCCATTTTCACAAGTGCATTAGACATCTCCGATGGCGATGCTTATGGTCTAAATTGGAGCCAATCCTTAGCGAAAACAAGGGCTTCAAGTGTAACAGGTCGCAGTGAAATATTTACCCATATAAAACAGCAGTTGTACCTTAACTAGGTCAAAACCGGGTTACTTGACGATTCATAATCAAAAACATAGAACTGATATCAGAGATGGCTAAATCAGCATAGAATCAAAAATCGGATGAGGAAAACTCGTCGTGCTCTAGGTCAAAGTCATCGAACAAATGGTGAGGGATGCCATGGTGGTCATGGATGATGATTTTGTTAGTGGTGAAAAGTTTCTAAAAAAAGAATTACACAGTTAACTAAGATTAAAACTATGATATACCTATTTTTATTTTTAAAAAAAATTATGATAGATGTTAAAATCTGATTTGTTTGTCTTTCCATGTCAGATAATGACATCTTACACTAGTACACATCTTACAATGAAGCAATATGTGCTCTAGCAAAATTTGATATACATTATTTACTTGTACTATACTGAACCTTCTTACAAGCCTTAGGAAGTCCCTTTCTGATCCTCTTTGAACCTTGCTTGGGATCATTCTTGGTTTGGTTGAAGTTGTTATCACTATTGTTAGTGATATGCACTAGGTCAATCATTTATGACTATGTATTGACTTTATCATTTGATTAATAAAGAGGCATTTCCATTATCATTTCTTTTTTATGATAACTAAATGAATAGTTAATTCTTTCTAAGGTCATCAAGTAT
>CATIWK010151888.1:0-25025 GCA_949634005.1 Mallotus japonicus | reverse complement strand
TGATTTTAAATAATTAATAATTGCAAGTGTTGTGATTATATTTGTTGTTAGTTGCAAGAGTTGTGACTAAATATGCTTAAAAATATGATTTTTATAAAATAGTCATATGGCATATGACAACACATTTTTTCTTGTTTGTTTGATTTGTGATTGTCATACATGTAAGAAGTGATCATGGACTTAGATTATATCCTAATATTGTAATAATTATTATTTATTATTAATTATGTAATTAAGTGTTAATTACATAGTATTAGGATGTAATATTAAACCTTGGTATGCCAAGGATTAATTGTATGCCACAAGAATTGTGACAAGAAGCTTGAAGTGTTCAAGATGCAAATCCATGGAGATAGTGATTAGGAGTTTCATGCTTTGAAGAATTTTCTTGGGCTAAGCCATTTTGTAACTTATTTTAAAAGTTAAAATAGGTTTAAGAAAAGTCCATGATCACTCATTATTTGTGCATCCAATTTTTCATGTTTTGTGTACATATGTGATATATATGTTATAACATGCTATATGCATATATAAATAGATGCCATACAATATATGTATGTGATATATATATTGGTTAATGTGCAAAGTGAGACCTTAAATAGACCCAAAAATCTTCCAAAATAAATTTAAGTCTCGAATCTCCATTAGAGCAATAACTTACATGGTTTTGGGATTATGTGCATCGACTATGGACACATAGGGGTGTACATAAGGCTCAAGAGATTCATGTAGTGTTATTGTTAAGCATGAGATGTTGTGGGTGTATAGACACACTATATGCCAAGAATGGCAAATAGGCGTACCTGAGGTATGTAGTGTTCAAGCCTATACATTACACTGATCCAATGGTATAGACCTAACTAATGCCAAGGGCCAAGAATGGCAATGTGTACCTGAGGCTTGTAACATTAGAAGCTGGATTGATGGAACCTCACATGAGATACGACGACAAGAGTTGTCTACTTAATGGGACTAACATTCCAAGAATGGCAATGTGTACCTGAGGGATGTTAGTGATCATTAAGAACTCCATCACCCACTAGAAATCCATCCAACAAGGGATTTTCGTTTCCTACTTGGAAGTGTAGGATTCGCCAAGTTTGTGGGAGACCGTTATGATTAAAGACCATATATAATGGTAAAATTACAATGTCATTGTTCTAATTAAATCTTGTTACCTTTGCAGAATTTTGATAATATGAGACCTTTAAACCCAATATCCATCATATTCGACCAACATAGGCTCATGGGCCCTAACTTTATTGATTGGCTTAGGAATCTAAAAGTTATTTAAGCTTCTGAAAATATTTTATATGTTTTAAATCAATCACCACCCGCAGCACTTCCCGATAACGCCTCTTAAGAGGAACATGATACTCTTTCTAGATGGAATGATGATGATTTGCAAGCACGATGCATAATGTGGGCTTCCATGAGTACCGAAATCCATCGGCAACATGAGAAGTACACAAATACGAAAGAAATCCTACTTCACCTTCAAGAGTTGTTTGGTGAACAAAGTAGGACCGTTAGATATGAGATATCAAAATGGTTATTTCGTGCTAAGATGAAGGAACGTGAGGATATGGGAGTCCATGTGAACTCCATGATTAGATCTATAGAGGAGCTAGAGAATCTATACTTCACTAGGGATTTCCATCTCCAAATGGATTTGATCCTACAATCACTTCCCGAATCTTTTAGGCAAACAATTGCAAACTTCCATATGAACAAAGTAGAGTGTACTCTTGCGAAGCTTATGAACATGCTAGTGATGACCCAAAACGCTATCCAAGGCAACAAGGGGAGGGAGGTTGCTCTTATTGCATCTTTTAATTGATATGTGGGCAATATTAATTAGACTATCACCTCTGTCTATTTTCTGTGATTAGTATATGATACTAACAGTGTGAGGTGGTGAGTCTCATGCTACTTGATATGAGATATCAGAATAGACATGTGGATACTCATGAGATGGGTGGATCAAACAGTGACGTTAGATATGTGATCGCATGGATATTCACTTATAGTCAACGATCATAATCTAGGTCATAATGGTGCATATAGTCCTTTGACCTAAGGTGACACGATCATAAACATTTAAGTAGTTAGAGTTTGCTACCGGTTACATACTTGTGCTAACCACACATGGGTATATGGCTTATGTTGGCTCTAGTTAGTTAAATGTAAGGATGAGTGTTCGACCAAGATGGGATTCATTACTGAGAGTGAACCGGGATAAGATCCAAAGCTATCTAAGTCTTTTCTTGATGAATGAGTTCCTGGCCAGGACAAACATAACAGTCTGAAAGAGTTTCAGTGCTAGAAAGAGTTTCTAGTATTTGTTATGTTTTATCAAGAATAGAACTTGAGATGAGCTTAAGTAATATAGCTAATAAAGTTTGACTGATCTTTGACTCTAGGCTATGTCGAGATCTTTTGATGAAGGGATTTTAGTGCATGGTTATTATGACCAAAGGGTTCGTGTGAATTAATAAATACATTCACATCTAATTGGGTAATTGTGATATTGATGCTAGGGGTCACTCACAACTTATGAGGACTAAGTATGAATAATTGGGTTTTTCATATTTAGACTTGAAAAGAGTTTCAAATAATATCAAGTGTTGATATTATCTTCTCATTGCCAATTAGACATGGACCTAGTAAGTCATACCTAAAAGATTTTAACAAATCTCTATGTATATTAATCTAATTATTGATTAAAGAGTTTAATCAATTAATTAAGATTAATGAAATTGGATTTATGCTTAATGCAATGATTCTAGCATATCATGAAATCTAATTTTAATGAAAGGTTTCATTATTAATTTATGCTTAATTAATATTAGATATTAATTGAGAAATTAAATTAATAAAGTATATATATGTTGTTTCTTAGTTCCTTGAATTTATGGTCCAAGAGTTGTGGACCTAAGTCCAAAAGAGTTTTGGACTAATAACTAATCCAAGTAATTGATAAAGCCCATTTGACATATGTAAGTCCACTTGTATGATGGATTGTGGATCAAGAGTTGATCCAATGAATTAACCCAACTCCATTAAGTGATATATTTGATTTTAATAAATCAAATATTAATAAAGAAATTAATTGACATGTGTAAGTCCTAGGTGATGTAAAGATTTACAAGAGTTGCAATCTCTACATCCTCCAATTTTGGACTCTAGTGACTTGATTAGTTAATTAATCATGACTTAAACAAAATGGGTGATGTCATCTTCCACTATGTATATCTCCAACCAATAATATCTAAAAAGCATATTTGGATATTAATTAAGGGTTGGTGAGTGGAAAAACATGGGAAGCATATAAGAAAGAGAAAAGCAACAAACATATATACAAGAAATATTAACCTTAAATAAGAGCTCTTGTAGAGATCAAGAAGGAAAGCTAGAGAGGGTACAAACTTCCATTTGATCAAGACAAGAAGGAGATTCGCTAAAGCTTAGTGTCTCAAGCTAGAGGTCTCACAATTGGGAGACTTGGAGTTGATTCAAGAGTTGAATCAAGAAGCCAACCATTGTAGTAGATTAATTGTGGTTATCACTAAACTAGGAAAATAGTAAGTTTTTTTCTAAAACTTAGAAATCCTAGATTGTTGATTAATTTTTATTTTTGATAACTTGTGAATTAGTTGTGTGTTAAATTACAATTTGGATCCTAGGGATTGGAATTTTTGATGAGATCAAGGATTATGTTGTGTAAATTTTTAAAATTTACACAACTTAGCATGAGATGTTTAAGTTACATAATCGATTCCTAACATATACTATATCAAAAAATAGTTTAATTGATAATAAAAATAAGAAAAAATAAACCTTAGAGATTAAATTTTACAGTCACAATGATTCTTTCCTCAAGATGAACATTAGCAACCTCTTGATTCAACGTATATTTGGATGAATTGGCCTTCCAAGGAATCGACCTACATAATCAATACAGAACAATTGTCAGAGTTTTGATTGAACCATAAGATAATAAAAAGGCAAAGAGAAAAATTAGAAAAAAAAAAGCATAAACTGTAATTTTATTGGTGCCAAAAATCATAATATTTATGACTTGTTGCAAATTTAATTCAACTTTTAAAATTTGGTAAAATGACATAATTTAACCAATTAGTTGTAACTCTAGCAAAAGGAACAATTCGGTTAAAATTAATAAAAAGATATATACATAGCTGTTGTTTGAGATGGCCAAATTGTAAACAATTTGCCAAATTTTAAAGGTTGGTTTAAATTTATAGGTTATAATTATTGTGATTTTTTATATCAATTACCTTAAACTATAAAATAAGAATAAAGATAAAGAGAGAATTTTACACTTTTCTAAAAATAAAAAGAGAGGGAGAGAGAATTTGATACCAATTAACCTAAACTATAAGATAATAATAAAGGTAAAGAGAGAAATTGGAAAAGAAAAATGCTCATGCAGAAAGTGATTTCAAATAGAAAAATATGAAGTTTTTAAATATATTTTAAATTTGAGTATTATTAGGTTATTTTTGGAATATATATAATAGTGTTTTAGTTAAAAATAATATAAAAAAAATAATAACTATGGTAAATCATACTAAAAAATAATAGTAAGTCTTTACCTTTTTTTTTGAATTACACCCATAATTACTTTTATAATATAGCAGTTTATATTTTTTTTAAGATTTAAAAAATGTTATATGTTAAATAGGCAATGACGAAAGAACTTTTAAAAATTTCTAAAAACAATTAAAATTTTTAATATATGTATATATATATAATAATTTTATTATTTATTATTAATTTGGATAAAAATAAAATAGTTTGTTATTCTTGTAAATTATCATTAAAATTAATCATACAGTATTATGATGACATCTAAAGAAGAATCCATATAAATAATTAAGTTAACTTTAAAAATAAAATGTACTTGTATATTAGCTCTCAAAATTTTTTATATTTTTAGTTGTTTTAATATTGATAATTTAATAAATTTATTATTTTTTTTATCATATTTTATTAAAAATATTACATGTATAAATGTATAAGAAATAAAATAAAATTCATCAGATATCAAAAAAATATTTAAGTTATTTTTATAATAAAACAAAATTTTAAATAAAATATAAAAATAAAAAATTGGGGTTATCCACGTCCGACCATAAAATAAGCCATTCGCATATGTTAGCACATGCTCATAGCCAGTTCTCTCTATTTATATATATATACATATAAACCCCCTACCTCTATGGAAAAGAACTTCTACGGCTACCGTTACTAACGAATCCCTGGAACCAGCCGACTCATCTTTTTTTTTTTTTTTGGAAGCTTGTTTATATTAAGAAACAAGAGGAACGACAGAAAGGAAAAGACTAGGCAAGGAGACTCAACTTGTTGATGGGCCAATGTGTATTTTTTTTTTTTTATATTTGACCAATATGTATAGACCTACTAGCCGACTCAACTTGTTGATGGGCCAATGTGTTGTATATATTTGACCAATAAGTATGGAAAAAAAAAAAAAGATGAATGTAGTTAAGGTCTGAATAATCATGTGCAGGTCCAAGGGACTGATATTTTGGATCCTACATCGGTTAGTTTGTTATCGTGTGTATGAGTTATAAGCGTTGCACAGATCCTTCCCAGTCAGCAATTGTCTGGGAAGTGGTCTGTGTACAGTAAGTCTTAAAATTGTATTTTTTTAAAAAAAGGTAAAAACTCTTATATAAAAGATAATGGATTCAATCTATTTGAATCCATACGAATATTAAATAAAAGTTAATGAAATGTCAAGGACATTGGAGCAACTTGCTCGTTCTATTTTTTTTTGGAAAATTGTTCATTAAAGGATCGGAAATACAACCTAGAGAAGAGTCAAAAACCCTTCAACTTCGTGGGAAACCGCTGGAAAGCTGCAGCTTGCTCATTCTATTGGTTAAAATTAAAGAAGAGGCTGGCTATTCACAGTATAGTTCAACTATGGATTTGGAAATAAGAGTAGCTGCTTACAATGAAGATAGCGAGTGGGAGCAGAGAAGCAAACGAATACAATCATTAATGAAAGCAGAATCAGAAGGGCTGTTGCATGATGACTCGATACACATTGAACTTCGAGAAGCTGTATCCAAATCCAATGCTGACTACTTCATTGATTCAGTAGAAAGAATATCAGTGGGAAAAAGAGTATCTCTAGCAACAATTTTTGATCATGTAGGTCCGTCGGGATTTTCACTGCTCCATGCCGCCATCAGTTCAGGAAGCGAAGAGATCGCCCAACTTATTGTTTATCATTTTCCTGAACTCATTTTCAGGAGAGATGTCAAAGGAAATACTGCTCTTCATTTTGCTGCTAGAAATGGAATGCTTGATATAACTCAAGTTCTTGTATGTCGCGGACAAGCTTTCTCTGGAACAGATACTTCTTCAGGTCTATATTCTTTTCCTTCCAGGGAAGATTCTGAACAAAATAATGGCGCTGAGCAGTTATTAAGGGTGAGAAACGTGTACGGAAGCACTGCTTTGCACGAGGCTGTGATGAATGGTCAACATGATGTAGCAAATTAAGTTCTTGGTTTCTGCCGATCCAGAAGTGTGGTTTTGTCAGGATAAACGGGGCCGCTCTCCACTCTATCTCGCTGTCGAAACAGGGAATTTGGAAATCTTTCGGTTACTATTATTGCAAGCTCCAACTGGGTTCGGTGATTCTTTTGAAAGGTTACAAGGAAACCCCCCAGCTCATGCGGCCATAGTAGCAGGCAAGTTAGGTAAGTAAACGGAGAAAAAAGAAAGGGTTGCAATGGAGGTTATCCAACTTTGCAATTATTATAATTTAGATACAAAACTTTAATTTGTTTTTTCTGTCACCTAATCTAACTTTGATTTTTGCAAGAGGGTATTGTCAAAATTTATTAATCCGCTAAATTTCTCTTAAAAACTACTTTAATCCTTTAATCTCTTTATCTTTTCAATTTAATCCATAAATTATAAAAAGTTTGAAAAGTTTACTTCTTCTAGGTTCAGATACTATTCATGATGAGTTTGCTTTTATTAGGCGGAATCAAAATAAGTTTCAAATTTTTTCCTTATTTCCTAAAAATATATAAAAATTATGGATTTATTTGTAAAAAAAAAATTTAATTATGGATTAAAATAGTAATTTTGGATTATTCGTTTACCAAAACATTTTTTGTGTAACTGCTATGAAACTAAATCGAAGTTTGGAATTTAAAAAGATATAAATTAAAGTTTGGTAACTGAATTGAAACAAAGTTAAAGTTCTATATATATATATATATATATATTTTCTGTACTAGTTTGGCAGAGAGATAGGTCAATACAAGTCAATATTAGTCCCCAGGTATGATTTTATGAAAAGTAGTGTGTTAGTATGAACTTTAGATTAGTCGTTTTTGAGGGTTAGCAGGTTATGTTAAAATTAAATTAATTAAATACCGAATTGAATAAAAATTTATCTACAAATGTTTGAATTAAAATAAATTTTATTTGATTTTATCTAAACATTTCAGTATAACCGAACATAACCGAATTTCTATTTGTTAGTAATAGTTAAATTTATATATAAATAATAATATTATGAATGACAAATAATTCTTAGTTACATTATTAATGGAAACGCTTTAAATAATATTAAAAAAAAGTAGAATTATTTTTAAAAAATAAAAACATCAAACCAATTAATCAATATAAACTAGATCGAAATGACTTGATTCAGTTCAATTCGGGTAAAGATTTAAAATATTTTGATTAATGGATTAGTGGCGGTTTCACCATTTATTTGAGATTTGTTGAAAATTTTACATTCAAAAATGTTAAAGAAACTAAATTTTGGAGAGAAATTTTGGCTACATCCAATGTGTATACCCCCACTCAATAGTTGTTCATAGTTATTTTAAGTGTTTTATACTTAAGAATTTGGAGGATTGACAAAATATCCACTTAATTAGTAATAATAACAAAATAAATAGAATCAAATATATGTTAATCATTCAATAGTTTGTTGGCAAAATGGTTTTCCAATTTTATTACCAAAAACAAATTTTCCAATTTTGAAAAAAAAAAAAAAGAAGATAAATTAGATACACACTCTCAAAATCCACAGCCCAAAAACCTAACAAAGTTCAATATATATCTTGTGCAAACAAGTTGCATTGTCATGGAAGCAGGGGAAGTTTCACATATGTTGTGACAAAAGGACCGTGTGTATATAAAATAAAGAAAAAACCTGTTACATCATAACTTGAGGCTTAAGAGTAATTCTTTTCTATACTATTATTTAAGATTTCTTCCTCACTTCATTTTACCTATATTTTAACCTCATTTAGAATTCATTATTCTCCAGTTAACTGCTATATACCCCTCATGGACGTCCAATCCAATTCAAATGCCAACATTTATAAAAGAAAATTCAATCTAATTTATGGTATATCTCTTTTTAGATCCGAGTTATCTTTACATCATATTGCTGACACTCGCTCAAGAGAATTTTACCTCACAATACTCCACTATACAAACTCTTATTATGAAAGTTCTCACACATGAATTTATAGTTTTTTTTTTCTTTTTTTTTTCTTTTTTAACAAATCTTTCGTATTAATTAATATTCTAGATATGTTAGAAGACATTGCAAAAATAAAGCCAGGACTTATGAAGTTAAAAGATGTAAAGGGACGAACAGTACTTCACTGGGCAGCACATGAGGCTAATATTGATGCAGTTCGCTTCATTTGTAGTCAATCTAAAAGCAGCATATTCGAAATGGACAAAAAGGGCTTCTTCCCCATTCACACTGCAAGCAAAAGAGGTCATGTTGATGTCATTAAGGAGCTTTTAAAGCACTGGCCACATCCAACAGAGCTGCTTAACAAGAAAGGTCAGAATATTCTTCATGTTGCTTCAAAATATGGAAGAGATGATGTGGTGAAATGCGTACTGGAAACTCCTGAACTAAAGAAACTACTAAATGAGGCAGACATAAATGGAAACACTCCATTACATTTGGCAGCTGCTGATTCTCACATTGCTGTTGTGCTTGCGTTAGTGTGGGATAAGGAAACAAACTTAAACCTTCTCAACAATGATGGCTTAACTGCTCTTGATCTCAGTCCCAAGATCACCAGCGGAGCGCCAAGAGCCCAATATGTATGAACTTTATGCACTTCTTTTTCATATTACAGAGTAGAATCATGTATCTTTACATATGTTATAATGCTAGATAACTATTACATTTTAGCTGTGTTTACTATAATCATTTAATAGCTGAATTATCGTGCAGCATTTGACAAATACTGTTCTGTGGTCTGCTGGTGCTCGCCTGAGTTCGGGTCTGAAAATTCCCAAGCAAAAGGTCCGAACTTCCGAGGAGCAAAAACCACCCAATATTGACCATATCAGAGAAAGGATTGGAATTCTATTATTGCTGGAAGTACTTGTGGCAACAGTCACCTTCACCGCTGCATTCACTGTGCCCGGTGGAAATAATAGCGGTGACAGCCCACAAAATGGAAGGGCGACCATGTTAAACAACTATGTGTTTCAATTATTTGTGATATGTAACACAACAGCTTATTATAGCTCCATTATCAGCATTTTCTTCGCCTTTTGGACGACGATTCGCGATGTTAAGGTAGTGACATTTCTCTATCGCTTGTCCGTATCGCTACTAGTCTTAGCTCTTGGGACGATGTCCTTCGCATTCGTAGCTGCTTTACATCTCTCAGTGAAGGAAGTTACTTGGCTTGCATCCTATACTCTGTTTGTGGGCATGTTCTCTTCTCTGATTATGTTGTTCATATTTGCTAGTGTATGCACACTTATGTTTAGGCCGCATTTTATGCGATACTTCTACTATTACATGAGTCGGGCACTCATTCTGCTATTAGGAAAGGTTAAAAATATGCCTCAGGCTTAGTATTTTATTATTTAATTCTATGTTTCAGATATATGTTGTCAAATAAATTCTGCAGATTTGGTGCAGATTTTCTTCAATTTATGCTACCATTTGATGCGTATAAATAACCTTCTTTGTTTATCAATGAAATAAGTATGCCTTTGGCAGCCCAATATTTCTTTGTTTTATGCTTTTAATCTGTTTCTCATACCATATTCAAATCTTACAAATTGGTTTCAGATTCAGAACCCTTTTTCTTGAGGGATCTGTGAGATAAAAAATGCAAATTCCAAAACACTAAACCCACAACCAACCAATCTTTATTATCTCCACATAAACGCACAGAACTAAAATTTGCAGCTATCAAAACAAATGGCCCCAGAAACATCTGTCACTGTTATAGCTCCAACAGTATTTCAAATTGAAGGAGAGCATTATCATAGTTGGGTTGTTAAAATGGAAGCATATTTAGATGCAAGTGATTTTTGGAAAGCAATAGAAGAGGACTATGATATTCCTCCTTTGCCTAACAACCCAACACTTGCTTAAATAAAAAATCACAAAGAAAATCAAAGGCAAAATCATGTTTGTTTTTTGTTGTCTCATCAATAATCTTCAATAGAACAATGACCCTAAAATCAATTAAAGCAATTTGGGATTTTATCAAGGAAGAATACGAAGGTAATAGGGAATCAAAGGCATACAAAAACTGAATTTGATAAGAGAATTTGAAATGTAGAAGATGAAAGTGTCAAAAACAATAAAGAATTAGTAATGATTTTTCTGATAATAGAATTATGCAAAAAAATCCTTATTACAGTTCATGAAAGATTTTTGAGGCAATAATTTCTTCATTGGAAAATACTAAGGATTTGTCAAGTAATATACCTTGGCAGAGTTGTTAAATGCTTAGCAGGCACAAGAACAAAGGAGGCTCACAAGGCAAGATGGCTCTATAGAAAGTGCTGTAAAGGCCAAATTTTATAATAACTTTGGAAGCAAAAACAAGGAAAAAGGAAACAAAAATAGCAAATCAACTCAGGACTTTCCACCCGTCTTTATTATAGTTAAAAAACAAATCATCCACAAATGTAGTGTTGGTGGAGGCCAGACGCAAAATGTAACAAGTGTGGTCAATCAAGGCATATGGATAGAGTTTTTAAGGCACAAGAACAGCAAGTTGAAGTAAAAGCTGCACTAGAATTGCCTCAAGAAGAGTATCTATTTGCAGTTTCTTGCTTTGCCACTTCAGGCTCTATAGGCACCTAGCTAATAGAAAGTGGTTGAACAAATCACATGTCCAGTAGCCACAAACTATTCGAAGAACTTGACACAACCTTTATCTCCAAAATTAGAATTGGAAATGGAGCACAAATTGCTGTAAAAAGCAAAGGAACTGTTGTAATTAAAAGTTGCACAAGTACAAAACTTACAACTGATGTTTTATATGTTCCTGAAATTGATAGGAGTTTGTTAAGTGTTGGACAGTTACTGGAAAAGGGTTACAAAGTTTTATTTGAAGACAAAATTTGCATAATTAAACTGAACGCAAATGGCAGAAAATTATTCAATATTCAAATGAGAAGCAAATGCTTTTCTTTGAATATGCAAGAAGAAGAAGAACAAGCTGTTACACATAAAAAGGAAAACAATGGTATGGTTCGGGTCTTCTCTCAATATTAATCCAACAAGGTTAGGTGGCAACTCCTTCAATGGTTGGTGGAAAGAAGTGAGTGAGCTTTTGAAACAAATGCTGATGATTTCCGCCTTGAACTAGCAGCAGTCACATGTTGGCAAATATGGAAGCATCGTAATGAGGAAATCTTTAGCCATAAGCTATATGACCCGAGAAGAGTCATTCAGAAGAGTTTGATCCAGTGGAAAGAATGTCTTGACAACCACCAAGATCCTCCAAGAAGCTCCCAGCGAAGTGAAAACCGGTGGCAATTTTGGTCACCTCCATTTTCAGGGAACTATAAATTCAATTGTGATGCGAGTTTTGATTCTTCTCACAAAACAGCACTAATAGCTTTCTTATGCAGGGATCATTGGGGATCAGTGATAACAGCTCAAGCTAAGAAAGTAAACTGCCTTTCAGTGGAAGAAGCGGAAGCTCTGGCAATAAGAGACGCTGTGTGCTGCATCCACTATTTAAATATTTCACAATCCACCATAGAGTCTGACTCCAAAGTGGTGATTGACTCTATCCATGCAGCCATGGAAAAGGGTCTTGAGGAAATCAAATGGGATATAAGAGCCATCATTGAAGAAATTAACAGCATGATTAATAGCTCTTCCTTTTCGGCAGGAACAACTTTCAACTTTGTGTTTAGAGAAGCCAATAAAGCTGCAGATTGGCTCTCAAAAAATGATTTTTTGTTTCAACAAGGTGATATCTGGAGCAATGTTCCAATGGCTCTAAAAGTAATCTTTCATGCTGATGCAGGGGTTTAAATGAACAGGCGTCTATCCCGGGTGTGTTTTCTTTGTTTTTTGTTGTTGTACCCGGTAGTTGTCAATTTTTGCTTTGGTCTGTTCTTAGTTTTTTTGGTTTCTCTTGTATTGTGAATACTGATAGGTATTCCCAGTCCCCACTCCTCAGTTAGTGGCCTATTTTGTTCCGTTTCTCTTGCATTCCCTTGCTCTGCTAGTGGTTGTTGATTCATCTAATGAATTTTCTTTTTCTGGCAAAAAAGGAAAACAATAATTTCCATTACTCAAGAAGAAAGCAATTCATGTGGAGCATCACACTGCACTTAGAACTTCAACCAGGAGACGTACAACAAGAAAAACTAATGCTGAAGAAGATGAACAACAAAATAAAAAAGCAAATCTTCTAAAGACTCCAGCAATGCCACCTAGCCAAAAAAGGGACCAACTCCTTCAACTCGAAGAAGAATTGGTAATCAATTAAACAAACAAGGGGAGATGGAGAAACCCGTAGGTGAAAAGAAAATTGATTTGCCAATTCATAAAGATGAGAAATAAATAGAAGCACATATCCAAGGAAGCAAATTTTTAGAAAGAAATTTGGAATTGCAGCCACTGAAGCAAGGAGGAGTGTTGAAAATTTGCCTAATTAGCTGACTAAGTCAAGTTTAAAGAAGTCTCAATATTCTGTTATTTTGTTCTATGTTTCAACGATAAGCTGTTAAATAAATTCTACATATTTGTTGCACATTTTCTTCATTTTCTGTCACCATTTGATGTGTATAAATAGTATTCTTTATCAACGAAATAAGTATGCCTTTTGCAACCCAGTTTTTCTTTATTTCATGCCTTTTAATCTATAGAAATTGTTTTTTATACTATTCAAATCTAATAGGAAACAATGGCATGCACAAGCTTGAAGAAAGTAAGAGTATAGATAAATAGAAACATGAAGAAACACAATAGTTTGTAAAAGAGGACCAGCAGGAGTCTTTGCCTGAAAATGAAAACAAGCACAAAGATTTGCATCTGTTGAGAAAAAAGTAGCAACAAGTCCTCCATCAGCAAAGGCAAATATGAAAGAGTTGCAAGGTAGTCATGTTCACTAACTATGCAGTACTCAAGAGTTTAATTTGTCAAGTAAAAATCATTTGATTCTATTTTTTGTAATAAGGACACGATTAAAACTGATTTTAGTTCTTGCAAATGCCACCCAGGATGTAGATTTACTCTACAATTGCACATCTAACCTGAGTTCCATCAAGACCAGTCATGCTAGCTTGATCAAATTATTTTCTTGCCTTTTTATGGATTGAATATTAACCACAAACCATGTTTGGCATTTTAGATTAAACATAGAATTGCTTGTTATCATATTCACACCTCTTTGTTATTGGCTGGTGGTGAAATGTCTCGATGGTTAAACTTGTGAGATTTTGCTTGGAGATTGGAGATTAAGAAGCCAATGCAACAGTATCTTTGGGGCAGAGGTGAACGGTGTACCTGGTTTATATATTGAAATTTTTAGTCCAATTTTTTGTTTAATTAATGTGGAACATAGTTAGTGTTGATACCTAAATTTTGACCGTCCCCCAAAAATCTGATGATGAAGGATTCCTGTCAGTCAAACAGAGGAAAAGCTCTTTCAGCAGTTTTCTCGAGCGTGCTCAAATTGAGAAGAAACCTATAGAAACCAAAAAGAAACCACAAAGAAACCAAAAAGCAATAAAAAAAAACCCCAATTTGGGCCCAAAAAAGCCAAGAAGTGGGGAAAAAACCCATGGGACGGGTCAACCCACACTCGTGGGTCAAAAGACACAGGGCCCGCATGGGTCCAAGACCTGTATTGTTAAAAACTCTTTTTTTTTTTTCCTCTTTTGGGGGGATTTTGGCATATTTTTCAAGAATCTCTCTTAGAGAGAGAAAATACTACTGGTTTTGAACGAATTTTCACTCTCTCTCACATCCAAGGCATTTGGAGACCCATTTACACCTAAACACAACCAAAAAATCATTTTTGTCTTAGGATTTAGACCCTTAAATCCAAACGGAACTCCTTCTAAGTCAAAGCATGCATTAAGGGTAATTACCCGGTACCTCTGAGAATCTTCCAACCATTTTTAATTAAAAATAGCATTTTTATCTCCTTTTCCATCTCATTTCTTCCATTTTTATCATTTTTATCATTTTTTGCATTTTTATTTATTTTATTGTGAATATTTATTATTTTGGTGAAGTTGTGATTTTTGTGATCATTTTGAAGTTTGGCTATAGGATATGTTGAAGAAGTGGATAGTTCGGATGATTCCGGGAGTGTTTGCATTTTTCCACCATTTTGCATCACTTTTTCTTTTATGTAAAAATTGGGTATTTTGGTATAAAGTTATCATTTTTATTATTGTTTTTGCATCCTTTTAATTTATTATTTTCATTTCTGTAATTTTATTTATTTATGCATTTATTTCTGTATTTTTATTATTTTTATGGTAGTTTTTACTATTTTTATTGATTTTATGGCTTTTTTGTAGTAAATTTAGCATTTTTATCATAAAAGCTCATATTTTTATGGTAAAAATGTCATGTTTATTATTTTTACTATTTTATTTCTGCCACTTTTATTTATTTATATGATTATTTCTGCACTTTTATTATTTTTGTTGTCTTTTTCTCATTTTTGTTGATTTTATGCTTTTTGTAGTAAATTTGGCGTTTTTATCATAAAGTTCACATTTTTATGGTAAAAATGTCATCTTTATTATTTTTATTTATTCATTTCTACCATATTTATTTATTTATATATTTATTTCTGCATTTTTACCATTTTTTTTATGGTAATTTCATTTCTGGAATTTTTATTTATTTATGCATTTATTTCTGTATTTTTATGGTAGTTTTACTATTTTTATTGATTTTATGGCTTTTTGTAGTAAATTTAGCATTTTTATCATAAAGTTCATATTTTTATGGTAAAAATGTCATATTTATTATTTTTACTATTTTATTTGTGCCACTTTTATTTATTTATAAGATTATTTCTGCACTTTTATTATTTTTGTTGTCTTTTTCTCATTTTTGTTGATTTTATGCTTTTTATAGTAAATTTGGCGTTTTTATCATAAAGTTCACATTTTTATGGTAAAAATGTCATCTTTATTATTTTTATTTATTCATTTCTACCATATTTATTTATTTATATATTTATTTCTGAATTTTTATCATTTTTATTTCTTTTTTGCAATTTTTATTGCATTTATGTTTTTTTATGATAAATTTGGTATTTTTATCATAAAGTTTACATTTTTATGGTAAAAATTCCACCTTTATCATTTTAATATATCCATTTCTGAATTTTTATTTATTTTTATTAATATTCCAGCATTTTTATTATTTTTATGGCTTTTTCCCCTTTTTATTGCTTTTATACTATTTATGATAAATTTGGCATTTTTATCATAAAGTTCACATTTTTATGGTAAAAATGTCATTTTTATTATTTTATTTCTGTCATTTTATTCATTTAGATATTTATTTCTTTATTTTTACTATTTTTCTTGCACTTTTGCTATTTTTATTCTATTTATGCCTTTTATGGTAAATTTGGTATTTTTATTATAAAGTTCATATTTTTTGGTAAAAATATCATCTTTATCATTTTAATATATTCATTTCTGTATTTTTATTTATTTATATTAATATTTCTCCATTTTTTTATTATTTTTACCGCATTTTTGTAATTTTGGTTGCCTTTATGCCCTTTTAGGTAAAGTTGTAATTTTTATCATAAAGTGGACATTTTTATGGTAAACATGACATTTTTATCACTTTAATTATTTTTAATTCCGCATTTTATTATTTTTATCACATTAATTGCATTTTTATCATTTTCATTATCCCTTTTGATAAATTTATTATCCTTATCATAAGATCCGCATTTTTATGGTGAAAATAATATTTTTATCATCCCATTATTATTCCACTTGCGTTGTTATTATCTTTATTGCATGATTATTGTTCTTGCCACTTTTTTTTGTTTTCTTTGATAAATTTATTATTCTTATCATAAAGTTAATATTTTTATGGTAAGAATAGTATGTTTATCATTTTATTATTTTATTTATTACTTTCATTATTTTTATTTCCTTTTTTCCATTTTAATTTCTTTATATTTACCTCATCATGAAAATCTTATTTTTATAATAAAATGATGACTTTACACCAAAGTACCCAAATTACAAAATCTTGCATCATGCATTTCCATTAGCATCCTTGTTTGCTCATTTCCTTAATTACTTTTGTTTATTAATTCAATTATGGATGAATGAAATATATAAAATTGCCCTAATTGCAATGTGTGCTTGCATATGCGTGAAGACTAACACTTGTTTTGCAGGTTTATTAGAATAGGAATTTTCTTTTCTATTTTAATGTAATTAATAGAATAGGCATTTTCAATGCAATGTAATCCTTAATCCCAATCCCCCCTTGTTATTTCTATTTTGGATATATTCATTAGAATAGACTTTTTTCGTGGGTTGTAATCCATAATCCCTTTCTCCTTTTTATTTTACTTATTTGCTTGTTTATTTTGATTATTTCTTGCATGCTTGTGTGCTACGTGCTGCTTATTTGCTTACATGATCACTTCACTTATTTCATTGATGAATGCTTGCTTATGTGTTTATCTCGTGATGAATGCTCGTCAATCCAACTATCTCACGTTCCATTTTCAATTTAAACTGACTAATGATCAAGTGTGGTAAATGCATCATAAAACCGAAACTAGGGTGAAGTAGTGAATGAATAAGCAACGTGTATGATAAGAAACAAGATAAGCAACTCCTACCCCCCGAAACCAGACTCTCTAGTTAAGAAAATGGATTTTTAATTCACTTTCTCCCAATTTAAATTGGGTGGCGACTCCAATCTACAAACCCTATTCAGGCAGACCCTCCCACAAACAATAACAAACCGGTAGATGGTCACCATTAGCCTGTGTGCCCTGATAAACACATTGATCATGTTCCCTCCCAAGAGCGCGTACAGTTAGGTTAGAGATTAACTCTGTTGTTATAAATTATTCATGTTCCCCTTTTCCCATTTCTCATATGACACATAAGACACATAAAATCTCATATCAGAGTTGGTAGAATTATTAAGGCATGCTATGACAATATTTGTTAGCATAATTAGGTCATTGACTAATATGTAATTATTTGTTTTCCTAATTAGTCTTTAACAACTTTATTTCCTCTTTTATACTTTACCAACTCCTATTAGGATTCCTAACCTTATAGGGTTTCTGCCTCTATGAATAGGTTGTAAAGCTCATTGTATTATATTTGTACAGAAATACAATAATATTTATTCTCTCAATTTCTCTTTTTTTAATATTTTTTTCAACATGGTATCAGAGCGCCTTTGATCCTCTTGAGTCAAATATTTGCGTTCAAACTTCTTCCTTTAATTTTTTAAAGGTCAGTTTTAAAGATATTCCCTTGATTTGTGTTATTGTGAGTTCCACATTTTTCTCATGGATTCATATGAAACTGCTCAGCATGTCTCACATCCTATCATTGTTATCTTCAATGGCTCAAATTATGATCTATGGCCACAAGAGATGTGTAGTTTTCTCAAAGGATGCCTTTTATGGCGACATATGACTGGTGAGGTTTCCAAACCTATTAAAGCTGTTGATGAAATTGAAGAAAAATTAGTTGAATGTGTAGAAAAATGGGAAGGGAAAAATCATCAAATATTGACCTGGTTTCACAATACATGTATTACAAGCATCAAATTGGAATTTTGTAGATATGACTTTCCAAAGAGGTATAGGATTTCTTACAAGCTTGTTATTCTATTTCTGATGATGTGCATGAGTTCCAGCTCTATTGGCATCTTCATCGCATGAAGCGGCAACCTGATCAAACCATTTATAGTTATGTCTCTGAATTACAAGTCCCTTGGAATCAATTAGCTTAGAATGAACCTGAACGGGATTGTATTATTACAGCTAGTACATATTCTAAGCTTCGTGATTGCCAACGTGTTTGGCATCTTTTGATGACTCTCTGAGATGAATATAAACCTATTAGTGGTACTTTGCTTCATCGTAGTCCTTTGCCTTCTTTTGAAGTTGAAATCAAAGATTTGCTTTCTGAAGAAACTCGTTTAAAAACACTTCAAGATGAGCGATCTTTATTATCTACTAATGTTAATTGTTCTTGCTACTCCTGTCACTCCGGTTCTATCTACCACTTCTTCAAAAAGGAGTTTTTACAATTATTATAAAAAGACTGGTCATACTATTTCTGAGTACCGCCATCTATAAGCCGAAATGTCTTATGGACAAAACTCCTACTCAAGGTGTTCTCAAGCTTCGTATTCTATTACAGCTATTGCCACATAGGGTCCCTCTGATAGCACTTTTTTAAGATTGTCCCTTAGAGATTTTTAGCTCTTCTTTAATAACTCCAATCTAATTTTGGTATTCCTTCTATTTCAGCCTTATCTGTCAGTCCAGGTACTTCCTCTTCATGGTATTTTAATTTTTCCTGTTGCAATCATATGACTTCCAATTCATCTCTATTTACCTTTAAGTCACATCCTTCTATTGCACCAATTATTCATACTATTGATAATTCAACTTTAACTGTTGATAGTGTAAGAACTATTTCCACATCTTTTTTGACATTACCTAATACTTTCTTGGTTCCTAAATTATCTTTATATCTTGTATCTATAGGGCAATTATGTGAATTTGGTCTTGATTTACATTTTTCAAGTCATGGTTGTACTGTACAGGATCCACAAATAGGAAAGATCATTAAGATAGGGTGTAAGGTTAGAAGACTGTATGAGCTATTATCTCTAACATTACCATCTTAATTTTTACTGCTGTTATCACGTCTAGTGTTTGGCATTCTCGTCTCAGTCATATATCTACCTCTATATTAGGATCTTTAATTTCTAGTGGATGTTTAGGTCCTGTTAAAACAACACACTTTGATTGTGTTTCATGTCATTTGTCAAAACATCATGCTTTGCCTTTTAATATAAGTGATTCTATTTCTTCTGCACCTTTTGATCTTATTCATTCTTATATTTAGGGTCCTTTGCCTCATAATACTATGGGTGGTTCTCATTATTTTATGATATTTATTGATGACTTCTCTTGATATACATGGATTTATCCTATGTGTATAACAAGTTTGAATTACTTGTAATTTATATTAAATTTTCCACTATGATTAAAACTCAATTTTCCTCTATCATCAAGACTGTTTGCACTAATAATGCCATGGAATATAGAGATTTTGTCCTTATTCAAATTTTTTCACAAAATGGAGCCATTATTCATAAATTTTATTTAGGTACTTCTCAACAAAATGGGTGTATAGAATGAAAACATATGCATGTTCTTGATACTGTTCGAGCTCTTTTAATTTCTTCCTTTTTTCCTAAAAGTTTTTTTGAGGGAAGTAGATCTGCTGTTGTTTATACTATTAATCACATTCCTTCTCCTATCATTGGTAACATGTCTCCTTTTGAGTGTTTGTATGATCATTGTCTTGATTATCAATCTCTTCATATTTTTAGTTGTGCTTGTTTTGTTCTTTTACAACCTCATAAATATACTAAATTGGACGTTTATATTTTTTTCTCAGGTGTGGTATTAAACACAAAGGGTATTGATGTTGGGATCCTTTATTTAAACATCTTTGCATCTCCCATCATGTTACCTTCTAGGAACATAAAATGTTTTCTATTTTTTCTCCATTTCGAGTTACTACATCATCTCCACATTTTTTCACCAATCCTACTATTGTTCTTTTTTTTTTAATAATTTATCTGCAGATCCTACTACACCATTTGATAGCTCTCATAGTATTGAACAACCTGCCACCTCTCCTAGTACATCTACCTTGCATGTGGATCCTTCAATTTTGCCTTCTTTTGAGCCTTTGGTTCCTCCAAGAGAATTAGATTCTAGTTCTTCTGATACTTTACTTTGATGTTATGGTAAGGTCATTAAACCTTCTATTCTCCATCAAGATTTTCAATGTTATTCTACCATTGCGTCTTTATATGAGCCTCGTACCTATTGTGAGGCTAATACTGACCCTTTATGGTAGAAAAAAATGTTAAAAGAAATTCAAGCTCTTACAAGCACTCATACTTGGCATTTAGTTGATTTACCTCCAAATAAATCTGTGATTGGTTATAAATGGGTCTATAAAATCAAGACTTGGGCTAATGGTTTCGTAGAAAGGTATAAAGGTAGATTGGTGGCTAAAAGATTCATATAAGAATATGGAATTCATTATGATAAGACTTTTACTCTTACAACTCGTCTCACTTCTATTCGCAATCTTATTACGATTATTATTGCTAAACACTATCAATTATTTCAATTGGATGTTAAAATGCCTTTCTTAATAGAAATCTTATTGAAGAAGTGTATATACAGCCTCCTTCTAGTTATGATCATCTTCCTTATCAGGTTTGTCATCTCCATAAAGCTTTATATGGACTTAAGTAGGCACCTCGAGCATGGTTTTTTAAATTCAGCTCCATTATTTATTAGTTTGGTTTCCAATCTAGCACTTATGATCATGCCTTTTTCATTTGTAAGACCTCTCAAGTTTGTGTAATCCTTCTACTTTATATGGATGACATGATTATTATCGGTGATGATTTACAGGGCATCTCAAATCTTAAGAGCATCTCAAATCTTAAGACTTTTCTTGGCAAACAATTTAAAATGAAGGATATTAGACAATTGAATTATTTTTTAGGCATTGAGATTTCCTCTAAACAATTTGGCTGTTATTTATCTCAAGCCAAGTATGCCACTGATCTTGTATCTCATGTAGGACTCACTGATACTAAGACTGTTAATACTCCTATTGAGCCTAATGTCCATTTTTCAGCTACTGATGGTACTCCTCTTAATGACTGCACTTTTTATCGATAACTAGTCAAAACTCTTGTGTATCTTACTGTTACTCATCCTGATATCACGTATGCTGTCATATTGTAAATCATTTCATGTCTGCTCCTTATACTACTCATTATGTTGTTATGCTTCGCATCATATGTTATGTTATAGGGACTTTATTTCATAGGCTTCACTACTCTGATTCTTCCTCTCTTTAGTTGACAACATACTCTTATGTTGATTGGGCTAGAAATCCTACCGATAAATGCTATACTATTAGAAAGTTTTTCTTTCTTAAGGATTCGCTTATATCTTGGGATAGTAAGAAGCAAATTATTGTCCCTCGTTCTAGTATTGAAGTTAAATATCGAGCTCTTGCCAACACTATGTTTGTGCTATTATAGTTACGATGTTTACTCCATTATATGGGAATTCATCACTCATCTGCTACTCCTCTTTATTGTGACTACTGTAGTGCCATATATATTACTCACAATAATGTTTTTCATGAGCGTACTAAGCATATTGAGACTGATTATCATTTTATTTAACATCATGTGCTTTAAGGGACTATTCATCTTATTCCTATCTCTTCCCAAGATCAGTCAGCTGATATCTTTACCAAATTTCACTCTCCTCTTTGCTTCTGCACTCTTGTTGGCAATCTCCAAATAACTAATACATTGCCATCTTGAATTTGAGGGGGGATGTTAGTATAATTAGGTCATTGACTAATATATAATTATTTGTTTTCCTAATTAGTCTTTACCAACTTTATTTCCTTTCTTGTACTTTACCAACTCCTATTAAGATTCCTAACTTTATAGGGTTTCTACCTTTATAAATATGTTGCAACTCATTGTATTATAATATTTCTGTAACAATATCAGAATGTAAATCCTGATATTATAAATCCTCTTTTTAATAAAATTGCATGGAACTGACTGGAAAACTTCTCTACAAAATATTCATTGTTACAAAAAGCTTGATGACGTGGATAAGTTGGAAGGTTTCAAAATTCAAGCTGGCAGAAAATAAAAATGTATCAAGTGGTCTTTTTCTTTATTTGCCTAGCTAACTCAAATCTTTATACATCTACTAGTTTTGTAAGAAAATATGTACTATAAGATTAAGTTTACAGCTACCGGTAAGGATCCAACTACTACTGCAGATTTCTTACATTATATATTATGAGTTGATTTTTAGCTTCACCATAAACTACATTTCAGTCTAGAAACATCCTTTCTGCTAGATATTTCCATACATCATGATTATATTTTGATTAAAATAAGGTACAAAATACATTATTAAATTGTGACAACATAGTAGCTTCTTTCATCATTGACTACTCTAGTTTTAGATAGGCAAAACTCATTCAAAGGCCCCTAAACTTATCGGGCTTTTAGTTTTAAGCCCCTAAAGTTTTATTTTGTATATCTAGACCCTCGAACTTTACGGGTTTAAAGTTTTAAACCCTTATTAATTTTTTAACAAAAATTATTTCCTTTTGGTACCTGAAGTTTTATATTTTTAATATTCATACCAATGTTTTACCTTTTAACCCTTATATCACTTTTAAAATTTTTCTCACCGGTAAAAAATAAATTTACTTATTTTAATATCTAATATTTTAAATTAAAAACATAAATTTATATACATTTTAAAATAATTTTAAATTTTAAAAATAAATAAACAAGTTAATGTTAAGATAAAAAAATCATGATAAAACTACTATTTTCAAAATAAAATATTATGATGAAAAAGAACACCATAATTAAAAAGAGATTATGATAAAAAAAATTATAATTCTTCAAAATTTAAAATTTATATTTTTAATAAATTTTTTAGTTTTTTGTACAAAATTTTAATTAAAATATTGTGAATAATTTTTTATAATATAACTTTTATAAATAGTAGTACCAATGCATGCCTATACATCACCAAAAAATGATGATAGATTTTCCAACCAACTCAAACTTCTTATAACCGTTACCTTAACCTTCATTTTTTTATCATGCTTTTTGGGTACATGAAAAAAATTTATTTTATTATAAAAATTTATTCACAATAATTTAAAATATTGTGAAAAATAGTAGTATTATTATATATATATATTTATCTTAGCATTAACTTGGTTGTTTATTTTTAAAATTTAATTTATTTAAATATGTATATAATAATTTAAAATATTAGAAATTAAAATACGTAAATTTATTTTTTACCGGTGGAAATATTTTAAAAGTAATTTAATTGTTAAAAAGAAAAAAATAGTATAAATGTTAGAATATAAAACTTTGGGGACGAAAAGGAAATAATTTGTGTTAAAAAAATGACAAAAGGGTTTAAAACTTCAAATCCGTGAAGTTTAAGGGCCTAAATATACAAAACTAAACTTTAGGGGCCTAAAGCTAAAAAACCAATAAGTTTAGGGGCCTTAGAACGGGTTTTTCCTTAGACAAACTAAATCTTCAACTATTAAGTTAAGTTTCATTAGGTTTAATACTCCCCCCTGAGACTTATCTTGAAACATTAACGTCTTCATTTTGGAGTTTCTTTCTTCCAAGGTTGCAGTTTTGTTCCTTTCCTTTTAGCATTTGCAATTTTTTTTTATTTCATTTGTTGGTGGCCCTTACCAAGTAGGAACTCTTTTATATGAATTCCAGTATATATTTTTTTCCAAATGTGACTCATGGCCATTCAATAAAATGTCTTGTTTTAGTCTAAGGACTTAGTGGTCCTCTTCACAAATTCAATTTAGATACTTGTTGGTGTTCTTCAAACTATTTTGGTTGATTGTGGACACACCCATATCCTTCAAACAACACTTTTTTCAGCAACTTGTAGTTTAGGACATGCTGAGGTTCTTTAGACAACTTGCAAGTTTGGATGCACCCATGTCCAACTTGTATCAAAAAATTCTTCAAAACAACTTTGTCTTTTGACAAAAAAAAAAAAAATAGAGCTTCCTGCTTCCCATTTTGCTAGATATTTACATACATCATGATTATATATATATATATATAACACTAAAACAAAAAGGCACAAAATATTTTTAAATTATGATAGACCGCAGCTTTTGTAATCACTAACTACTCTAGTTTTAAACAAATTAAATCTTCAACTATCAAGGTAAGTCTCACTAGCTTCAACAATACCATTTGAGTTCTTGTATCTTATGGTAAAGATTTCTCTAGCATAGATGTATCAGATTTTAAGAATACACTTTCAGCTAAAACCTGTACAAGTGATACTGATTGTGTGTTATTGAGAGTGAAAAATGCACATGGAAACACTACTTTGCATATAGCTATGATGAATGGTCACCATGACGTGGCTCAATACCTATTTACTACAAATCCAAAAGTGTGGTTTTACAGGAATAAAGAAGGCTGTTCTCAACTCTATATGGCTGTCAAAATAAGTGATTTACAAATTCTTCGATTACTATTCTTGCAAGCTCCAATTCGACATGGTGATTCCCTTGAAAGGCTAGAAGGAAATCCACTGGCTCATGCTGCCATAATGGAAGGCAAATTTGGTACTATCTGTTAGCATAGATGTGCCCTAGTGCCATTCTAATAATATAAATTGACATTGTAAATTATCCCTAATGGCAATAAGATATTCATTTAAATAAAATGTTTGTTTATTTGAGTATTTACCCTTTAGCATAATGTTAAATAAATTTATTATCAAGAGTTGATAATATGAGTTACAAATTTATTTAGTACATATGCTATAAATTGTTCATAGTCG
>CATIWK010151874.1:0-10078 GCA_949634005.1 Mallotus japonicus | reverse complement strand
ACAAATCATCAGCTACCCAATATTCATGGCAGTTACGTTGTACTTGTTTTATTTATTTTTTTGGTTTCATCCTCTTCGTTCCTTATGTGCTATTAATACCTATACCTGTGAATCACCTATTTTATGAACTAACTTCACTTTTTATGCCCAATTCTTTATATGGGTTTCTTTTAAATTCTCAGTGTTATCCAAGTTTTGGATTTTCTTTTCTGGGTTCGCTTAATTCAAGATTATTTTGATTCGCAGTTAGCAGGAGATGTTTTAGAGAGTGTTGGGTTCATCATGGAAGTTGCAGATGTTGATCCAGTTTCTGGTATTTTTTTCCGTTTGCCATTAGCTGCTGCCTTCTTTGCCTTTTCTTTATTTCTTTTGCTGTTATTGTTGGTCTTTCAATTTTGCTTTGTTCGATTGGAAATTAAGTGGAAAGATTCTATGTTGGATATTCACTTGTAAAGATTGCTGCTTTTGAACGTCCGCCTTTGATATATAGTTCGAGTAGTTATTTGATTTTCAAACTGAATTTTGTAAAAATTACCTGCAAAGCTTATTGAATTATTGCTCTTTAGGTTCTGATGCGGCAAATGATGTGAAAAAGACATCTAGAGAGCAGAGAGATGCTCTTCCTGGGGAGCCTAAATGTGTTGTATGTGGCCGCTATGGTGAATATATATGCGATGAGACTGATGATGATATTTGTAGCTTGGAATGCAAACAGTCTGTTTTAGATAGGGTTGCTAGAACCACCCAGGTTTCGGTTGGTCTTCCACCTCCTAGCAGATTAGCTGCAACGGATGAGTGCTTTTACGTTAGAGACAACGGAACCTCGACTTTTACTAGCAACCAGACTGAATTACTGAGAAAAAAACTTGAAATCAATGTGCAGGGAGAGTTGGTGCCAGATCCCATTTTGTCATTCTCTTCTTGTAATCTTCCTCAAAAGCTTCTGCAGAACTTAGAAGCTGCAGGATACGCGATGCCTACACCCATCCAGATGCAAGCAATCCCAGCTGCTTTGAGTGGCAAAAGCTTACTTGCTTCAGCTGACACAGGCTCAGGGAAAACTGCTTCCTATCTAGTCCCTATTATTTCACGTTGTGCAAGTTTTCGCTTTCAGCGCACTTCTGAGGATAAGCCTCTAGCATTGGTCTTAACTCCTACAAGAGAGCTTTGTATACAGGTCGAGGATCAAGCTAAGTTGCTTGGTAAGGGTTTGCCTTTCAAGACTGCACTTGTGGTTGGCGGTGATGCTATGGCTAGACAACTGTACCGTATTCAGCAAGGAGTTGAATTGATTGTAGGGACTCCAGGAAGGCTCATTGATCTTTTAACAAAGCATGATATTGAAATAGATAATATAATGATGTTTGTTCTAGATGAGGTGGATTGCATGCTTCAAAGGGGCTTCCGAGATCAGGTTATGCAGATTTTTAGGGCTGTCTATCAACCCCAGGTCTTGCTGTATTCTGCAACAATCACAAAAGAAGTAGAGAAGATGGCAAGCTCAATGGCAAAGGATATGGCTTTTATCTCCATTGGCCACCCTAACAGGGCAAGCAAGGCAGTGAAGCAGCTGGCCATCTGGGTTGAGTCGAAGCAGAAGAAGCAAAAGCTTTTTGACATATTGAGGAGCAAGCAGCACTTTATGCCACCAGCTGTTGTATATGTGGCTTCAAGACTTGGGGCAGATCTGCTATCTAATGCTATCTCGGTTACCACAGGGTTGAAATCCCTATCGATCCATGGGGAGAAGTCCATGAAGGAGAGAAGAGACATCATGAAGTCTTTTTTACTGGGGGAGGTTTCTGTGATAGTGGCCACTGGTGTTTTAGGTCGGGGAGTTGATCTCTTGGGAGTGAGACAGGTAATAGTATTTGACATGCCCAATTCCATTAAGGAGTACATCCATCAAATTGGGAGAGCATCTCGAATGGGAGAAGGTGGTATAGCAATTGTCTTTGTTAACGAGGAGAACAGAAATTTATTTCCTGAATTCATTGAATGTTTAAAATCTTCTGGAGCTGTGGTACCTCGTGAACTTGCAAATTCACAGTATTCTATTGGTAAAGGACAGAGAAAGCGAAAATATGGTTCCTGAATTATCTGCAGCATTTTCTGTTTCTTGGCTTAATTTTGATAGCAAAAGAGGTGCAAAATCATTTATATCATTGTATATTGCTGATTTCTTTGACTTTGCTGGGTTGATGAAATGAGGAATCTTGCCATGTTGACCGACATGTCATTATTCCTTAATGGCTGCTCACTTTGTTGGTTGTTTTTGACAATCCAGAGCTCATGGAGAAGACCTTTTTAGTACTATTGCACCATAATCCATGGAGTCTTAGGATGGTGCATGCTCTTGAGGGGATACTTTTAGACCCACCGTCCACTTGAATTAGGAATTTTCATTCTATAGATGATTTTTGATGCAAGAGCAAAAGACTCTTGAGAATATTGGATTATATCAGGAATAGGGAAATATTGAAGAAATTGATGGGGAGAGGAACATCATGCTTGAAGCACGTTAAGTCTGTTCGGCAATGACGAACAATTTTTTCAGTTGAAGAATCTCTGGTAGCGACATGAAATGATGTCTACCACAATTGAAGCAGTGACAGCGCTGAGAAACATTAAGGCGGAGCATCCTAAATCTATGCAACAATCGGTTCAAGCTAGCAGGGTCCATGCTAGTAAACTGACAATCACTTTCCAAGTTACAAGTGATTTGTAAGATGTAAAGCGAGGTAAATAAAAGCATACCGGTTGGATATATGAATTACTTGATCATTTACTGTTGACAGGAGATTCAACTGAGAAATGCATTTAGTATAATCCAGGTTCAGCTGTAGTAAATTGGTAATATCTGAGATTGCAATTGCTGTATTTTCATTTTTTCACCATTTATGCTGCAATTAGTCTGGGTTAAGAAGTTCCTGAGCACTCTTTCAAAAAAAAAAAAAGAAGTTCCTGAGCACTCTTTCAAAAAAAAAAAAAAAGAAGTTCCTGAGCAATTTGTTCATAAAAGCTCATCCTCTCATTTGAAAATAGTGTTCTGTAAAAGAAAAAGGCATAGAAAGAGTACACAAAATCTGACTTTCTGGTGCTGGTGGAGGTGGGGGCAGGCAGCATATCTAAGCTTGATTGTACTTGTAGGTCCTGGCAATCAGAGGGCTAACCAAGAAAAAAAAATATTGTGAATGTGATTGGAATAATTCTTTTTTTTTTTTTTGAGAATAATTGGAATAATTCATATTTCATAAGCAAAAAGTTGAAAGTTTGATGTGGCCCATTACATGATCTTTAGAAATCTTACCTAAATGCAATATTAATTGATGATAAAGTGGTCAAATTAAAAAATTCTGAGACCATTTATTGATAAGTGAATTAGCTTTTTCACATTATTACTTAAATAGTCATATTGTTGGATATTGGGATAAAATTGATCTTATTATTATGAATAGGTTGTAATTACAAAAATTATTATTTCGACTTAAATTATTATATTGCAAGTAAAATAAAAAAATATATATTATATTAATTATAATTAATTAATAGAATATTTAAAATTATATAAATATATATATTGAAATGGAACCTAGAAAAATTATAATTTATTATATTCTTGAATTCATTTCTATTTATAATTGGTCTAATTTGAAGTTAATTTTTTTTTAATAATTGTATGGAAGTTGTTTTTACATAGAATAAGCGAAATGTTTTATGTATATATAAAAAAAGAAAAATTATATATATATTTTTTAAATGTGTAACCTTGACTCAAGTTATGTTTCTAGTTAAACTGAATGGGTAAAAACAAAACGTGTACAAAGACATTGACCATTAAACCAAACATAATGTAATAATAGATAGAAAAAACATTCTTACACAAAACACCACACAACTAATTTAAAATTAAGAGGGAAATGATAGATTTGATTTATTAATATATATTAAAATTCAGTTTAAAAATAATAATAATAATAATAATTAATTTCATAAATATTTATATGGTAAAATTTAATAAACTAATTAATATTAGATATTATTATTTTAATTCTAACTCTCCAAAAAAAAAAAAAAAAGCGGACGTGAGAGACAAAGAAACAGCAATTGATAGGTCCGTGTCCAGGACCCACAAGCAAAAACCAAGAAGAAAATATACAGACACCGCATCCTCCATTAAAACCAGCAGGCAGGCAGGCAAGCATCAATGAAGCATTTGCTATTATTATAAGGAAAAATCTGAGCTCACCCATCTCTGATCTCTCCTCCACCAATCTTCTCTTCACCTCTCATCTTGATTTTTTATTTTCTTAATTTGTTTTCTCCATTAATAATAATATAATCTTTTTCTACCTTTCTGTTGGAAAAGGTCTTTTCTTTACCACTTCAATCCTTCTTCTTCTTTCTGGTTGTGGTGCTGCTGCTGCTTTAAATATCAACAACATCACATCCTTTTCTTCTTTTCAACTTCCCCACCAACCTTCCCTTTTCTTTTCTTTTTCTTCTTATCATCCATTATATATAGTTGTGTATATAGATATATATAAATATTTTTTGGTTACTTAGATTTTTTTTCCCAGGTAATTGATTTCTTTCTGTCTTGTAAGATTATTCTTTCTATTGATTTCTTGGTGTTTGCTTCTTTTGAGGATTTGAGTTCTTGAAAGTTTATGTTCTTCTTTTTTTTTTTTTTTGACTTTTTTATAGTTTTCTGAATGCAATATCATGATCATCATCGTCTCGTCTGATCATTTCTTCATTATTTTCTTTTCTTTTAACTTTATATTCTTCATGATCATCCGATCCAGTTCTTGCTTTTCTTTTCTTTTTTCTTTATTGCTTTTCTTTAAAAAATTTCAATTTCATTTGTTTCCATATCAATTTTACATGAGCATCATCTCTATAATAATCTTGATTTCCCGCCATAATTGTTCCCTCACCTCGAAAGTTGGATTTGCATTCACAAAGATCCAAATTTCTCATCTTCCTTTTATTTCTTGAAAATTGAATCCGCAGACCCTTTTTGCCAATTTTCTTGTAAATTCTTATTTTTGCTTTTTTTTTTATATATATTGAATTGTTCTTTATATATATATTGAATTGTTCTTGATGATAATTATTTGCTATGTTTTGCTTTATCTGTTTTAGATTGGATTAAGCTGGGTTACGCGGTGTCCATTGTTTTGATTTATTTACTGTTCTTGTCTTTGACTCTTGCAGTTGTTCAGCAGCAGAGATCTATTCTTGTTCTTGCAACTCAGGGTTTAAGTTATCTTCTGTAGATGCAGGGTTACGCCTATGATGGGGTCCATGGAACTCACAGTGTGGGTGAAAGTTCTAGCTCTACATCATGGAGCAGTCAGCAGGACACGGAGGATGATCGAATGATTGCTGTTGTACTATCTGAAGAGTTTGCTAAAGATGATGATGGTGCTGTTGCTAGACGCCTGTCTAACCTTGCACCTGTTCCTGTAAGAACACTAATATATGGTTTACATGTGCATTAAATTTGATGGTATATAGGATTTAGTATTCTATATACTGTAGACCTTTCTGCATTACATAGATCTTAGCACTTGTGTTCTGTCATGAGGTTCTCATTGTATGATGTCCAGATATACCATTTGCGATTTATATCTGATCCTTTTCACTGTGAAAGTTTTGCTTCTAAATATTTTATATCTTTTTTAAATGTGCAGCATGTTCCACGGATAAATTCATACATACCCAATCTAAATGATGCCAGTATGGATCACCAAAGGCTCATTGAAAGGTACCTCTTACTCTCTATACTTGAAAATGCCCTTCTGACGTTTAATTGTGCAGGATACGATTAAAGATATTGCAAATATCCTCCTCCTCTTTTCATAGTGAGGGCTCAAATTTATTGTCAGTTAAAAAAAAAAAAAAAAAGTGAACTGCGTGCCTATGCATGCCTGCACAAACACTTGTACACACTTGCATGAGATGCTACATGCTCAACTCAAAAAGAGCGTTCTTGTATCTTGGAAATCTGAAGGCCTTTGAATATTTTTGACTTGTTTGTGTTGTTGGGCTTATTGCTGGAATTTGTTAACATGGAGAGTATAGGAAATAATGTGACTGTTCTGTCAGGAGTAGAGTTATTAAGTCAACTTTTGTCTTAAAAAGTGGAGGTTTAAGTTAATTTTCTCAACATTTGTCAGGCTAAATGCTTATGGCTTATATGAGGTGAAGGTTTCTGGGGATGGAAATTGTCAGGTATGTACAGAACTTACTTACTTCTTTCTTTATGCCCCATGGAAATATAACACCCAGAGGCTCTCTACATGCAGTTTCGTGCACTTTCAGACCAGATGTTCAAGTCACCTGAACACCACAAGCATGTTCGAAAAGAAATCGTGAAACAGGTGGGGTTCTTTGAGCTGCCAATTGAATATTTTCAAAAGGTGAATTTGAATGAACAAATTTTGGGTATATTGAATATGGCTCTTATTTCTGAACCTTAATATCATATCATGATCTTTTAAGTGATTAGTTAAACCAACCTTATCAACTGTTGTCTACTGCATAATAAATAAATCCTTTCTAAAGATTTTGCATAAAGTGGAAAGGACATTAGAAACATTTTTACCTTCACTGTGGATACAACTGCTATGTTTTCAGTTTCAGCATTTTTATCTGCCTGAATGGTCATTTGGCCACTGCTGCCATTTATAAAGTAGTAATTATTAACAATCTTAGTAGCAGCAGTTTGCAATCGTACAACCACTTCTGACAATATGTGATTTCTGCTTATAACCACAGGTTTTCCATAAACAGCATGTGGTAGGTCATGCATAATAGCATGATCATTGGCCATAATAGCATTCTACCATGATAACTCACTGAAATGCTCAAACCCATAATTACCTCTGTCATGTCCATTACTTCCACAGCTGACAGTTTGTCATCCTTTACATAGCATCTTCAGTAACCCTTCAAACTACTAGTAATACTATTTTCAATTGGCCATCTCTAGCTTTGTGCACCTTTCTTTGTAAAATGTCTACCACCACTTCTGCTGTGACTACTTTGCATACTGCATATGTTCACCAGAGCCACCTTCTCTTTCATTTGTTACTTTCATTAAACATGAAGTTGCTGCTATTTCCACCTCAATTGGTTTTGGCATATGCACCAGAGAGGACATGGTATGCAGTGCAACCAATTCCAGATCGAAGGTCTGGCAATCAATCAAATAATACCTGCAATTATTTAAAAAAGGAAGTGGTTAATTTGGTATGCATTTATAGACTTATAAGTTTCAGCTGAAGCAGAATTTAGAAGAGATGCCTATCTTATAAATCAGCAAGAGTGAATGGTTGCTGTTTTTATATTAACTCTATGCTACTATTTTCTCATTCCAGCTGAAAGATTACCGTTCATCGTATGAATGCTATGTCCCGATGAAGTACAAACGTTATTACAAGAAAATGGGAAAGTATGTTACTCCCTTGAGGATTAATAATTTCTTCATTTTTGCATCTCGTGGTTGAAATTTTTGGATCTGTGCACTGGGAACAATTTCACATTTTAATATACGGTAAACTACATGATGCAGAACTGGTGAATGGGGAGACCATGTTACCTTACAAGCAGCAGCTGATAAGGTTAATATTTCCTATTCGAGCAGTTATGTTTTATGAGTTCCTGATGTCTTGTCATGTTTGTAGATACTTAGTATTATCATTGTTATTGACCATTACTTTAAATTTAGTATTCCTCTTTTATGAAGTTACCATTATGGGTGTGCATTTTGGAAACACAAATATGTGGTCCTTAGTTCTGCTGTTAAGTTACTTCTGGCTGCCTGACAATTTCTTTTTCATCTCATTATAATGACATTATGAGTGAACACTTTTAATGCTTAATGTGCCTGATAGTCAAATCGCTACACTTAATTTTTTTTTTTTTTTTTGTTGCCAATGGCACAGAGTGTTTCCAATATTGATTATTGAAAGGAACTGTTACTGTCCGTGGTCTCTATAGATCAGATGAATGGAACAATCAATAATAAAGCAGAGCTATGGAATGCAGATGAATGCATGCTCTAAATCTGAACTCATCTTGATTTCTGAAATTTACATCAGTATTTACATTATAAAACTATTTTTTGAGTATGCTAGACGGAAGGAAAGAAATTAAAGTGTTTAAATGAAGTCTTAACCAAAAATATTATGCTGAATTATCTCTCCTCAGCTTGCTGGTATCTTGTAATTTGTAATGTTTGGTACAAAATGTGCCTGTTTTGCACTTCTTTTTATACAAGTTCTTGATAATAGGCAGTTAATTAAGATCATTTTTAGGCTCTGAGAAAGACTATTTTAAAATAATGAGATAGCCAATTTTTTATAATTATCTGGCATTGTAGCTATGTTGTCAGGTGCACTTTAAAAAGTCCTGTAATAAATTATACATGGTAATGAGAAATATATGGTGATATTGGCTTGGGGAAATATTACCTACTGGAATTCATTTTTGCTAGAAGAAGGAATATATGGTGGGGCAAATATTATTACATTTATATAGAAGTAATGCATACATTGATACTCCAAATACCTAAGCATATTTGTCTCAGTTAAGTGAAATGCTCCATTATGGTTTGAACTTCACTCTATATTCTGTTAATCAGCTGTTTACTATAGCATCTTTGGTCATACTTCAGAATTAGCATTTATTATAGTTCTGCTTTTTTTTTTTTTTTAATGCAGTTTGCGGCAAAGATCTGCCTGCTGACATCTTTTAGAGATACTTGTTTTATTGAAATTATGCCACAATACCAACCACCTAAACGCGGTATGATATTGCTCTCCACTTTTAGTGCTAAATTATTTATAACAAACTAAGACTTCTATAGTTAGGGCTGGCCAGAACCGGACCGGAACTGGTTAAACCCAGAACCAGCCTCGACCCTGCCTGGAACCGGGAATGACCCATTTAGGGCTGGTTCATCCCCTATGGAACCAAAACCGCCAGTTCCGGTTCAAAATTGAAATTTTAAAAAAAAATCAACTTGTTGAACTGGTCAAAATGGCAAACCGAACCGAAACTGGCTTTGAACCGGGGTGGGGGCTGGTTCCGGTCCGGTTCCACAAGTTCAGTGAACTGTGGCTACCTCTACCTATAATGCCGACTTTCTTGCTTGCTTTGCATTTCTTTGTTCTTGAAAACCATTCTGCAAATCGAATTGAGCGTGTTATTCAAGTACACCTCTATAATTTCATCGGATCACACTACGCAGCTGAAAAGCTCTTGCTTTAAGTTCTTTTAACATAAAAACTAGCGTCGAAAGCTTTTCAACTCAGAAAGTAAATTGGATGTGACCATCTACCTTCATGAATGTATTAGGTAGCCTGGCTTCAGTCAATCATTTAGGCCGTTAAAATAAATGAAAAAATTGAGGACCAAATGGGATATTATGTTATTTTGGTATAATTACAATGTGTACCTCCGGTGTAAGTTCTCCATCAACCTAGATGATTAGCGATAAGAGGTGAAAAAATCTGGAAAAAAAAAAAAAAAATCCTCCGTTGATGGATTTTTATTGTCTTTGTGGACTTAATATTCTTACAGTCTCTTTATTTTCTAATGATGCAGAGTTGTGGTTAAGTTTCTGGTCTGAGGTACACTACAATTCGCTGTACGAAATCCAAGGTTTGCTTCTTCTTTTCTTTTTTTTTTATCAGAAAAGAAAATCATATGTTTATGTTTCAAAGGGTATTGCTGAATTATATGGAATGAGAATAACTATTTTGACAAGCTACTGTATTTCTTGGTTTTCTTTTCAGATGCCCCAGTTCCACAGAAGCCAAGGAAGAAACATTGGTTGTTTTAGAGGAATCAGGTTGCTGATGTTGGCATAAAAGAAAATTGGATTTTAAAAAGAAATTTAGTGATGTGTATATGCTTCTTATATAATTCATTTATTTTTTTCTTGTTGATACTACTATATTATAACTACAGTTATTGATATAGTTTGGGCCTTGATGAGGTTTTTAATCACACTGCAATTCCTTTGAACCAAGTGTTGTTGTTAGGGCTTGGGAGCATGCTCCCC
>CATIWK010151806.1:0-11085 GCA_949634005.1 Mallotus japonicus | reverse complement strand
TTATTTTTATTTTCTTGCATTTTTATCATAAAATTCCCATTTTTATGATAAAAATTGCATTTTGTTATTTTTGTCACTTTTATTATTTTTCTATTTTTATTCTTTTTATTTTTATTTTCTTGCATTTTTTATCATAAAATTCCCATTTTATGGTAAAAATTGTATTTCTATCATTTTTGTTATTTTTATCATTTTTCCATTTTTATTCCTTTTATTTTTTTTTTTTGCATTTTTATCATAAAATCCCCATTTTCATGGTCAAAATTGCATTTTTTATTATTTTTATCATTTTCATTATTTTTATTCCATTTCATTTTAATTGCCTTGTATTCTTATTATAAATTTCCATTTTCATGATAAAATTGCATTTTTATTATTTTTATTATTTTATCATTTTTGTTCCTTTATTTTAATTCTCTTGAAATTTTCACTTTATAAAATTCTATTTTAAAAGTAAAAATGGCATTTTGGCACCAAAATGTTTGAATTTTAAATCTTGTATCATGCATCTCCATTAGCATCTTTGTTTGTTAATTTTTCTAAATGCTTTCGTTATTTTGATTATTTTCCTCCTTTTGTTATTATTTTTATTTATCATGTGAATGGATGATATGTATAAAATTATTAAAAATGTGTTGTGTGCTTGCATGTGCATGTAAACTAACTTTTATTTTGCAGGTCTACTAGAATATGAATTTTCTTTTATTGCATTTTCTATTTTCGATGTAATTAATAAATTAGGGAATTATAAAAGTGATGTAATCCTTAATCCCGATCCTTTTTTATTTTTCACTTTGGATGTATTTATTAGAATAAGCTATTTCAAGGTTGTAATCCTTAATCCTTTTCTCCATTTTTATTTTTATTTTTGCTTTGTTTATTTCTTTTTTTATTATCTCTTGCATGCTTATGTGTTTTTTGCTACTTGTTTATTTGTTTGCATTGTTACTTGCTTGATATATCATGATTGGTTAATATTTGCTTTCGCTTATATTGTGATATATGCATGCCAAATGCAACCATCTCGCGTTCCAATTTCCAATTCAATACAATTCTAAATTGACTAATAATCAAGTGTGGTAAATGCATAATTAAAACCAAAATTAGGGTGAAAGAACGAATTATTAAGCAATATATATTAAGAAACAGGATAAGTAGATGCTACCCCCTGATTTCAGAATCTGTGGTAAGGAAAGTGAGTTCCCTACTTGCTTTCTCATTTCCTAGTTGTAGTCGGGTGGCGAATCCAATTTATATAAGCCTATTCAGGCAGACTCTCGCATATTAATAACAATCGGTAAATAGTCGCCTAAGCTTGTATGTCCCGACATGACTCACTGATCCTATTGCATCCTGAATAAATAGGTTTTTGACAACTCCAATGGGGAGAATCTCTGGTTTGAGTGGTAAAATTGGAAGACTGATTCTTAATATACATACTTATGTTATTCTCCTTCATTACAGCATCCCGTAACACTTGTCACACGAGCACACTTGGTCCCTTATCTCTCGATAATACTGGATGACATTGCCACAATGGTTCCACTCGAGTTATGAGGTGATTAGATTGGTATTATTACCTTTAGTATTTGCACGATCAAGAGAGTTGTAGTGTTTAAAGTGACACGACCCAACTCCTAAGTCCAAAATGGGGTACAGTTTTCTCTTGAGTAAGTAAAAGAATGCCACACTCACTGACCGGAGTCTGTAACCCTACTCATTTAGGGGCATTCTCGCTAAAGGAACCCTTAGCCGTAAGCCCAACCCAACCTATGTAAATAAACCAGTAGACATTTCCATTAGGATCCCACCTGGCTTGTGTATGTCTACCCTTATTAATTCAATAAGGTGCAAAGTTTAAACATAAAATTGGTAAAACACAAGAGAAAGAAAACCGATAAGTTAAATGCACAAAATTTTTGGCTAAAAGTACAAGTTAATTTATCTAAAATGCCAATTATAATTTTCTTAGAACAAAGTGACCAAATAAAAAAACCAAAAATTAATTTTTGGTTAAACAAGAATGTGGCCAATACAAATGCATAAGAAAAATTTGTAAAACATTTTAAATAAAAAGAAACTTAAAAAGATTTTGAAAAACTTTTAACCACTTATTTATCTCTAATCAATGTTAGTATGAAGTAGGTTGCTTTCTTTAACCAATATTTATTATAAATTTGAACACTATTAACAAACAAGTCCTAATAATGCATATAACATCACACCTATTATTGGTTAGCCTTTAAAAGGTTTTCTAACCAAATATTTTTCATGCTTACCATATCCCAAACATTTGCCTAGGAGAATTTTTTGATTTCCTCCCAGCGAGATGCTTGATTTAACCTTGGAGACAAGAGGATACATTTGAAATTATTGGATGTATGGTCACAGTTGGTCACCTTGATGGTCATTTATGAGTTCGAAAAATTTTGGGGCTCTTTGAGAAAAGGTTTGGTACTGGTAAGAAATGAGTATATTTGGATTTTTTTTTCAAAAAAGGAGCAATGGATTGTTGTCTTTTAGGCTTGGTTATATTGGCTTTCTGAGAAAAGGTTTAAAAGGTATGGTACTTGTGAGAAATAAGGATATTTGGATTTTTTTTTTTCAAAAAAAGAGCAATGGATTGTTGTCTTTTAGGCTTGGTTATATTCTCTTTAAGGTGATTTAAGTAAAGGTGATCTAAGTAAAGGTGATCTAAGTAAAGGTGATCTACGTAAAGGTGATCATGTCATTGGCCTCCCCAAAGTAAAGTTCTAAAAGGTTAAGGTGTGTGGAGTTTGTGAAATGGGTAAGCAAGTGAAAAGTCCATTTAAACCTAAAAATAAGGTAGCCTCCACTAGACCTCTTCAATTATTGCATATGGATTTGTTTGGTCCTTGTAAAGTTACTAGCCTAGGTGTTAAGCACTATGCATATGTTGTAGTTGATGACTATTCCAGATACACTTGGGTTCTCTTCCTTGCTCATAAGGATGATAGTTTTGAAGCTTTTAAAATTCTTGCAAAAAGAATTCAAAATGAAAAAGGTTTTAAAATTTCTTCTTTAAGGAGTGATCATGGAAAAGAATTTGAAAATGATTCTTTCAAAACCTTTTGCAATGAAATAGGAATTTCTCACAATTTTTCTTCTCCTAGAATACCTCAACAAAATGGGGTTGTTAAAAGGAAAAATAGAGTTTTGGTTGAGATAGCAAGGACTATGCTCAATGAGTACAATTTGCTTAAATACTTTTAGGCTGAAGCTATCAATACCGCTTACTACATTTCAAATAGAGTTTTTATTAGGCTTATTTTAAATAAAACTCATTATGAGCTATGGAATGATAGAAAGCCTAAGATCTTATATCTAAGAGTATTTGGATGCAAGTGCTATATATTAAATACCAAAGACAATCTTAGAAAATTTGATGCCAAAACCGATGAGGAAATCTTCCTTGGCTATGCAATTTCTATCAAGTCATATAAAGTCTTTAACAAAAGAACTTTAGTTATAGAAGAATCTATGCATATTGTTTTTTATAAGACTAATCCATTTGAGCCAAGAAAGGTTGTTATTGTTGATAATGATGATGTAGGTATCCTTAAAGAGCTAAATCAACAATAAAGATCAATGGGGAATGATCAAGATATTTCCCCTCCAATTGAGACATCTCATAATGTAGTGCATACTCAAAAAGAAGAAGTTGTAGAGGAATAAGTAGCTCCTAAAACCTCAATTATTCATGAAGATCTTCGTAAGGAGTGACACTTCAAGAAAGACCATCCTAAGGATTTGATTATTGGTGAGCCATCAAAAGGGGTAACTACTAGACACTCCCTTAAGCATTTAAATAGTTTTGACTTCATTTCTCAAATTAAGCCAAAGAATGTTGATGAGGCCTTAAATGACGAAAGTTGGGTCCTTGCTATGCAAGAAGAACTCAATCAATTTGAGAGAAATAAGGTTTGGACTTTAATACCTAGACCTAAGAATTATCCTATAATTGGCACCAAGTAGGTTTTTATAAACAAACTTGATAAGTTAGGTGCAATTATTAGGAATAAGGCTAGATTGGTGGTTAAAGGCTACAATCAATAAGAAGGTATATATTATCAAGAAACGTTTACTCTCGTAGCTAGATTAGAAGCAATTACGATGTTAGTTTCATATGCATTGTACATGAATTTCAAACTTTTTCAAATGGATGTGAAAGTGTATTTTTAAATGGCTTTATTGAGGAAGAAGTCTATGTTGAACAACCTCTAGGTTTTGAGCAATATGATGTCCCTAATCATGTCTTTAAATTGTCAAAAGCTTTGCATGGTTTAAAGAAATCTCCTAGAGCTTGGTATCAAAGATTGAGTGTATTATTTTGAAAAATGGCTTTTTCAAAGGTAAAGTTAACACACACTTTTCATCAAAAAGCATAAAGATGACATTCTCATTATGTAAATATATGTTGATGACATTGTATTTAGTGCTACTAATGAGCTTTTATATGAAGAATTATGTAAGTGTATTGAGTTTGAAATGAACATGATGAGAGAATTTAAATTCTTCCTTGGACTTCAAATAAAGCAATGCACAAATGGAATCCTTATCAATCAAGCAAAGTACACTAAGGATTTGCTCAAGAGATTTGGGATGGATGGAGCTAAGGCAAGTAAGACTCCTATATTGGTAGTCTTCTTTATCTTATCACAAGTAAGCCCAATATTATATTTGACGTGTGTATGTGTGCTCATTTTCAATCTTGTCCTAAAGAGTCCCATTTAAATGTGGTCAAATGTATTTTGAAATATCTTATTGGCACATCTCATTTAGGACTTTGGTATCATAGAAGTTCATCATTTGATCTTGTTTCCTATTTGGATATGGACTATGCTGTGAGTATCCTAGATAGGAAAAGTACCTCTGGTACTTATCAATTTCTAGGAAATTCTCTTGTTTCTTGGTTTAGCAAGAAATAAAATTCGGTCGCATTATCCACCGCTGAAGCAAAGTATGTTGCCACAGGTTGTTATTGTGCATAAGTGTTATGGATTAAACAACAACTTATGGACTTTGGATTGGCTCTTTATCACATTCCAATTAAATGTGATAATAAAAGTGCAATAAACATGTCCAAGAATCCAATTTGACATTTTAGAAGCAAGCACATTGACATTGGGCATCATTTCTTGCGTGACAATGTGCAAAAAGGTGATGTTATATTAGAATTTATTGATATAACTGACCAACCAACTTACGGATATATTTACTAAACCTCTTTATGAAGAAAGAATGAACTTCATCAAAAGAGAGATTGACATGTTGTATGGAAATTCATTGTGATATGTGTTTGTTTATGTCATTATGGTCAATTGTTTGAACCTTGAGTGATTAATTTGTTATATCCTTGAACTTTGATTGATTGTGATGCAATATTGAATTGGTCCCTATTGTGTTTAAAATAGCTCAACCCAACTTTAAAGTCTTATTTTTAAAAATTATGGATTACACTTTGGATATTGATGGTGAAGGTTTTATTTTTCAAAATAAATTCTTATTTTTATTTAAATTATAACTGGTAAAATAATTTTCACGACTATGATGACTCAGTCACTAGTCATGACCCATTTGTTATTAATTTTAATGCATTTAATATTTTTGGACAGAAAGTTATCATGACCACTATCATTACCTTTGTAAAGACTTAACCTAATTATAATAGTTTTATCGTGGTCATGGCTCTTTATGTCATTGGTTGTGACTAAATATGTTTTAATGGTAAGTATCATATCATATCATCATCACCCATTACCTTTCCATTACTAATGGGATTTGAATATATTGGAGTCATCAACCAAAAAATTGACAATGTCTCTACTGATGTTGCTTACCTGAAGGCAAATCTCCATGCTCCCCATGAATATCATTGATTTTGCATCTTGCATTCCATTTCATATCATGGATTTCTATTTTCTTTTTAACCAAGTTTTTCAAGTCTTTTAAGAATTTGATATGGTTATGGCCTTTCACTTTTTGGGACACAATCGCTGTGTTTGACATTTTTTTGTCTCCACCCTCTCTCTTATTATTTTTTATAGTAACACAGCGGGAGAATTGTGAATATTGTGACTTGTGTTTATTAGAAAGGTTTATATGGTTTGGAAAAGTTTACTTAAAAAAAGGGGGAGAAATGTCTATTTTTGGATAGATATTGTGAATTAAGTTTTATTTCAAAGAGGATAATTATTTTTTAATATACTTTGGAAACTGTAAATTGTTGGTTGATGAATATATATTTTTTCTTTGGATATATTTTAGTTGATGTTTGAGAGTTGAACTTTGGTTGCTATGATCATGATAATGCTTTACTTACTATGATCATGAGAATGCCTTACTTAAGATTTCCATTTATTGATGACTTGTTGCTTAATTATGGAAAATGGACTTACCTAATGACTTTTTGCAATTTTATTTTTAGGCTTATTTTATGGGGGAGCAACATGTTCCAATTTTTAGCCTAATTTTACATAATTATTTGTTATTATAAAAAAGGGGCAGATTGCTAAACCTTAAGGGGTAAAGTAGTCATTTTTTATGGTCACAAGTAATTAAGCAAAATTATATTTAATCCATGTGCTTAAGTGTTTATATTTAGGTTAATTGAATTTTCAATATTCAAGTCCTGGCACAAGCAATGAAAAATGCATCGTGATCATAACTGGACAAGTCAAATAATGAAAAGTCAACATTCTAGCTTTATCAAGTCTTCAACACTGTTATGAGTTATGAAAGCATGGTCACAAGTGATAACTTATCTGTCATGAGTGGTGATGAACTTATCGTAACTTGTAACAAAGGGACAAAATCGAAGATCGAATTTTATATCAAAAGCTGAAGTTGGATTTGGTCAAATTTGATGGGAATCTTCATTATAAGTAGTCACAAGCAAATTCCAATCATAAAATAATTGGGAAAAGGTTCAATTTAGCCCCTAATGTATGGTGCGAGGCTCGGTTAAGCCCTTGAACTATTTTTGGCTTAAAAACACACCTAACGTTATTCAATCTAATCATTTAACCCCTTATAAAAGGCTTGACATCTATGAAAATTATAAACTAATGGGATAAGGTCCATTTTGCCCCCTATGTTTATACCCTAGGAACATATTTCACCTCGTGTGTTTTTTTTTTTTTGCCTAATTGGAACTCGACAAAAAAAAAAATCAGAGCACAAAACACCTCGCCGTTAACAGTAAACTAACTTCCGTTTTTTATTGCCTACATGGACATCCTAGCCAATCAGAAGCTGCCTACACGTCACGCGTGGGTCCCACATCTACTACTAAAGAAAGCTTACCACATATTGTCTTCTCAGGCATTTCATCAAACCATTTACGTGCATTACATCATCCCACACTTAACTTGTATTAGCAGAACTCTATTAGCCATATACTGATCAGAATCAAACCCATTGCTCAACCTACATCATAAGTACTACTACCCACTTCATACCCCCATCAAGCTCAAGTATCTGTCTCTCACCGCCCTTGTTAGTAGACTTCGCATCATTGGCCAAACGTGTACAAGCATAATCCAAAGAGTAAACAAATAGAAGAGATGAAGCACCAGTAGCTCCACCAGAAGCCAAGTTCCCAGCAAACCACTTCCAGTAGCCATCTCTATCCTTCTTGAAGTTAAACAATCTCCTGAAATATTCTTTGAATGAAAAGTTCAAAGCCTGCATGAGGAAGTATCTGATAACAATATTGAATCGGTTATATCAATGCCATTGTCAAGTCCAGCTCCCTTGAATTCTTCATCCACATTCGTCAACGACAGCAGCAAGGAGGATGAGAAAGAAAGCTAGTGCAGCAGCTTGTTGAAGTTCACCAATTCCAGAATGCATGGTGGAATTACCAAACAAACTGAGAACACTTGGACTCATAGCGATTTGTGGCAAAATAGAGAACACAAAACAGAGGTAGTCTTTAAAATGGATTAATGGCAATAAGGATGTTTCTGATGTATGTCCAAAACGGAAGTGGATAAGGAGCTTCCATTGAACAGATCACTGAGGCAGAAAGTGAGAAAATTTTTTCATTCATTTCAATTAATATCAAGGAAAATACACTCATATAAATTTCATTCATTTCATATCTGGTTTTCAGATTCTCAAGAACTCCAGGCTCATGCAAATACAAAAAGCTTAATCATGCCATCAACTCCACCAGCAGGAGCTTCCATGTCTTTCGGATAAACTTTCCACATCAGAGTATTGCTTAGGGATTTTATTATTTCTCAAGGATTGATAGAAAGAGGGAGAGAAGGATCGACTATGGAGAATTACATATAGGCATCGAGCATTGTTGATAGAATTGGAAGAAAGAGGGAAGAGAATTTTAGGGATTTTGATTTCAATTTGGGAATTTGTTTTTGGTCATCAGCTCATAATGTCTTCAGCTTCTAATATGGGACCTACACGTGACATGTAGGCAACTTCTGATTGGCTAGGATGTCCACGTAGGCAATAAAAAACGGAAGTTAGTTTGCTGTTAACGGCAAGGTGTTTTGTGCTCTAAATTTTTTTTGTTGAGTTCCAATTGGGCAAAAAAAAAAAACACATGGGGTGAAATGTGCTCCTAGGGTACAAACATAGGGGGCAAAATGAACCTTATCCCTAAACTAATCCCTTAAATAGTTTTTTTATCAAAATATTTCATGTTTTAAATTTTAATAGACAAAATTAACCTTAATTTTTTATTAATAGTATAATTTAAGGTCATCATTTTATTTAATTATTAATCTCTCTAAACTAAACTATTAGCATAATCTAAATTAATTAAATTAAAAATAAAAATGTAAATCAAAGTGAAACATATATATATATATATATATATATATATATATATGTGTGTGTGTGTGTGTGTGTGTAGATTCTATTTTAAGAGGGTCGAAAAAGCCCTATCTCGTTGAAAGGTTCTATACATCTGCCCTTTTTCAACACATTTCTTTAGACAAAGACTCTATTTTTTCCTCTTTTGGGATGGTAAATATTTCTCAGAACATGGAGTGTGAATCAAACGCATGTTTGAATTGAAATTTAGATACTGATGCAAGTTCTTCCCTTCTGGTGTTTAGGAAGAACAGGTTGCTCCAACTTGATATATATATATATATATATATATATATATATATATATATATATATATTAAAACTAAAACATTGGCAAATAGGATAGAGAGGATGAGGAAAGAGGAGTGTTGGTTCTCCAAATGTTTAATTTTTTTATATATTAAAAATAAAATATAAAAATACAAATTTATTTATTTTAACTGAACTAACGCTTAGAAATTTCAATATTAACCATTTTATCAAATGTATATCATTAGCAAATAAGAGTAAAGACTCCAAATATTTGATTATTTATATTCTTATTTTTATTTAACTAATTTAAAATAAAGCATTCAAACACACATACATAAACACTTCTGATGGTTCTTGGACCTTTTAGTCTCAGCTACAGCATTGGAGAAGTCAGAATAGCAAGTCACCTTTTGTGAAAAAGAAGAGAAGGCTTGGTAAAGGAGGGTGGGGTCTGCCCTAAGCCCCTCTGATGCCTAAGTTAGCATGGATTTCTTGTGAGAAAGATGTGTGTTGCTCTAATGGAGCATGATTGTGAGTGAAGAATGGTGGTTCTCCATGGATAAGAGAACGTAGATGTTGTGTAAAAGAAGAAGAAAAATGGGAGAGAAGAAGAAGAAGAAGTTTTTTACCTCATGCTTGGATATTTCTTTTATAGGTAAAGTGGGTGACACATGTCTAGAGTCTATTGGTGGAGGTGCCTGGCCCGAGGAGGCTGTTGTCAGCAGCATGGGCTGCATTTAAGGTGGTAGGTTGTGATTGCACGGGTCTCAAGGTGAGAACGAGGAGATGGACAGGCGGGGTTCCTCTCTATGTGTACCAGTCAGACAGGCGGAGTTCCTCCTTGAGTGCACTAGTCAGACGGTGTGAAGTACTGAGAGGTTGAGATCCCCTGTAAACAATCTTGCAAGGAGGAAGGGCTATTGGAATGTGGGTTAATAGGTCAAAGGTAGCTGACATGTAATGTTGGTTGACCTTGCTTTACACGTGTCGTTACGGGATTTGTAGGGAATTTTTCATGTATCATCAATAAGTAAGAAGCCATCAACAAACAAAGGGAGGAAGATTGAACGATGAGGCTCACATTTTCTGTCTCAATATCCAAGCTTCCACAGCATCTCACTGGAAGGCAAAGATCCTAGCCACCCGTACTGCTGTATCTCAAAGCACAAATCTTCTTCCAAAGTGCTTTGTAGAATTGGATCGTTTGTGCTCCAACATTAACGGCATTCTCATGACCGTTGTTGGGTTGATGAGTTCTCAGAAACTTACTCTTGAACTTTTCTCTTTTCAGCCATTGTTGCTGGCATTTAGACTTTACTTTAGCAAATCTAGGGTTTCATTAGAGAAGATAATGAATGTGGGATATGGACTTATATCTAGATATGTGCTGGTCTTGATTTTATTTGTTGTTGGACCCTATTGTATTATTTTTTTATTATTTAATGAAAGCTCTTTATCTTGTTTAGAAATATTAAAAAAAAAAATAAAGCACTTGAGACCCTAAGTTTTTTCTGAAAAAGTGAACCCAATTGAGTTAATGATAGGTTGACATGCCAAAACTTTGAGCAAGCAACACCGATGAGAGCACATTTGTAATTATGTTATTATTCAGTTCAGGCTGGGATGGGAAGTAAAGAACACACTAATTTGGTTTAAGCTCATAAAAGAAAAACGAACTCAAACAAGACATGTGTCGAATTGGTTTTTACATAACTAGTTTTATAATATTTGGTGTTGTAAACTGAGTGACAAATATGGAGATAAATAATACTAATTTATATTCTTTAAGCCTAGGAAGACATGAGAAGACATTTGTTTCTTTCAATAAATTTTGAGAAAATGACATTTACCTCCCTGAGGTTTAACCTAATTAACACTTGCCTCCCTCTTGTTTGAAAATCGAATATTTACCTCCCTCAGTTTTGATTTAATTAACACTTAAGGACATCTGTTAGGGTTTTATTATTTTTCT
>CATIWK010151795.1:0-15392 GCA_949634005.1 Mallotus japonicus | reverse complement strand
AACTCCATGCTTGCACTTGAGTCCCCTTGGAGGGTCATGTTAATCCCAAGCGAGTTCTATGAGAAAAGTTGCAACGTACTTCGCCGAAGCATTAGCTCGTCGAATCTACAAAATCTACCTTCAAGAGTGTCTCGATCCTTCATATGCAAGAAGACAAGGATGAAGAAGACAAGGAATAAGGCAAAGATAAAGAAGACTCTGCAAGGTGAAGAAGACGTAGCGGAATAAATAAGGTGAATAGGCTAAAAGAACACTTTATGTCATATACTACTTAAATTAAAAAAAAAAAATTAATTTCCTACATTGGTATTTTTTTTGTCTATGATACGCTCAATAAGAATTCATCACACGCATCTTGCCACATGTATAAAGAGGTGTTTTATATGTGAGGTGATAAACAAGTTCAAGTGTTAAATTGATAAAATTTAAAGTTCAGGTGTCAAAGTGATAAATTTGTTATAATTCAGGTGTTTATATGTGAGGTGATAAGAAAGTTCAAGTGTTAATTTGGCAAAAATCAAAATTCAGGTGTCAAAGTAACAAATTTGTGATAGTTCAGGTGTCTGCGGATGTATTATGCCTAGTTCTATATAAAAAATAAAGATTTATGATACTTTTACGAACAATTCTTAAATTTTAATAAAAATGATGTCTTTGAATTATAATTTTTAAATATATTGTGAGATTTATTCAATATATTAATATTATGTATATGTGCTAAAAATTAAATTTAATTGCAAAAATATTTTTATTTTTATTTTTAGTTGGAATGGTAATAATTTTTAGGGTTAATTACTATAACATCTCTGAATTTTGACCTATTATACTATTAGATCCCTGTGTTTTTAATAATTACTATAATCCGTTAAATTGTTACATCCCTATTGTTTAATTTACCGATAAATGGACCAATTTGAAAAATTAAAAGTTCTTTTTGATCTCTAAGCTTATAGTATAATTTTAAATTTATCCGTTTTTTATTTAATTAATATATATTTTTTTAACTTATTGTATTTTTATTATAATAATACATTTTTATTTTTAACACTAAAACAAATTTAAACCATATTGATTTAAAATTAATAATACTCCAATAGGATTATATAATCAATACTATATTAATTAAAATTTATCATATTGATTTGAAATCAATTAAACTAATTGTTATCATATTAATACGACTTATGCAATCGGTATTGTACTAATTATAATTTATCATACTGGCATGTACTCAATTTCGTAATTGGCATCATATTGATGTAATTTATGTTATTGCATCCATCAATTAAGGTTTACCATATTGATATGAACTCAATTTTTTATGATTGATATTGTACCCTAAATATAACTTGCCATATTGAAATAAATTTTTTAATGAAATTTGATAATTATAATTCTTGAAAGACTTTTAAATAACGTGTGTATACACACGCTAAAATAATTTTAATGAGTTTTAATAATTAAATCTATATTAATATGATAGTATAGTATTGGTTATATAGTCATATTGAAGTAGTGATAATTCTGAATAAATATGTTTCGAATTTATTTTTATATTAAAAATGAAAATTATTTAGATATTATAATTATTATTACAATAGAAACTTAATAAATTAAAAAATATATATTAATTTGATAAAAAAATTGATATAAACTTAAAATTATATTATAAGTTTAGGATCAAATATAATTTTTAGTTTTTTAAATTGGTCCATTTAACGGTAAATTAAACGATAGGGATATAATAGTTTAACGGAATAAAGCTTTAAGAATGATTAAATTAATTATTGAAAACACATAGATCTAGTAATGTAATCCGTCAAACTCCAGAGATGCCATAGTAATTAACCTTAATTTTTATTACTTAACCATTTATTATTATCTTTTTAGAACAGTAACAATTTTTTGAATAATTTTAAAAGTACATTTCTGACAATAGTTTAATGTATTTACATATATTTTTTATTTATTCAACTGTTGGCCCGAAATATTTTATTGAATTTCTAAAAAAAAAATAACAAACTCTCTTGACACTTGAACTAATTCTTGATTTTTTCTATCTTGCACAATTTGTTATCTTAACCTTTAATTACTTAGTTCTCTTAAATCCTAAGACTTTTTCTTAATTAATTTATCTAGCATATTTTGTTTCTCTTGGAGGAAAATAATGAGGGAAGAAAAATAGAGGTGGAATTTATAAGAGTAAAGAAAATAATTTTTATTTTTCAACCCTAAATTTTCTTAATTTTTGGAAAGAAAAAAGAAAGGTATGTGAGAAAGTGAAAAATAAAGGGTAGATTCCACCCTTTTTATTTTCCACCCAACCAAACAAGAGGAGGAAAAATAAGGTGGAATTTACTTTCATTTTCCACCCTTATTTTCTTTCTTTTCTGTATTTTTTTCCCAAACATAGCTTTCTTCCCTATATTTTTGCTTCAATAGAATAGAAGCAATAAGAAAAAAAAAAAAAAAAAAAAAAAAAAGACCAAAGATATAGTGCCACATGGACAACCCAAGCCAACAAGAACCAATCAAATCCAAGATAGCTTAATTGTCCATCATCCGTTCATTGAGTTTGGTTAGTTTGAGACTTCTCCATCATCTTCAACAATCAAGAATCTGAAAACAAGAGAAGTAGAAGAAGCAGAAGATGATGGAGACCACAGCAATTTCTGGCAGCAAAGGGATCCCATTTCTATATTCTTCTCCTAATAGAAAGAAAGCTGTGATAAAACAAGATCATGCTTCTTTTTCACCTCTTCTTGTCAAATCCATGGCCACCCAGAAACCATTGCCATCAGCTGCCAAAACTGTTAGCTCTAGAAAGGTCAGTTCATCTCTCTTTTTTTATCTTTTAAGCCAAACTAGACGTGTAGCATTTTCAAGTGAGTTCTTTTCTTGGCATTTATCATGATGAATAATGCATGTTTTTAATTGCTAGAGTGGTGGTATTGCAGAACTCAACTGTGTTTCCTCTTGGTGAGAAAGGACCAAGGAGTAGCCCATTAGCGACCTCACCTCCAATCAAGCTGCTAACAAGGGTGGAGGAACTTAAGCTACTAACCAAAGCTGAGAAAGCTGGCCTGCTATCTGCAGCAGAGAAGTTTGGTCTATCGTTATCGACGATTGAGAAACTAGGTCTGCTGTCAAAGGCAGAGGAATTGGGAGTTCTCTCCGCTGCGACAGACCCTGGGACTCCAGCGGCTTTGTTGAGCCTAAGCTTGGGATTGCTGCTTTTAGGTCCTGCTTGTGTTTACTTTGTGCCTGAGGATTCCCTTTGGGAGATTGTACTGCAGGTTGTAGTAGCTCCGGTTTGTGTTGCTGGTGGGTCTGCAGCTTTTGCTGCTTCAAATCTTGTGTCCAACTTGCAAAAATCAAAATAATTTGACGGCATATTTTCTATTCGCACTTCTGACAAGTACCTTCTTATTCTAAAAAGTCAGCAGTTGATTTCTTTGATGATTTTGGTATAAAGAACAGTTGAGTCTGTGACAATGGAGCATGTATTATTTATTATTCATGCAATGCAATGCACAGGATTTAAGGTCGATCTGAGTACGATCTCCATTGAACTGGAAATCCACAGAATTAACCCGAATTGATTGGAATAATAACATGTTGTTGCTAATACATACTAATCTTCCACAGATACATGGGGATGGGGATGGGGATGGGGTTTAGGGCTGTCGTAGGCAAAGCAAGAGAGAGCAAAAGTTCATTCACAAAATTATAAAAGCTTTCATGAAAAATTATATTTTCACATCAAAACGCATTTTCCATGTCATGTAAGCTTTATAACCTGCCCTTGAGGGCAGACTAAATTAAAAAAATTAAAAGAAAAAGAAACAGAAAGGGTTTCACAACAATATTTTTGTGCGAAGTTGTAAAATAAAAAATAGAAAACCTCAATTTCTAGTGGCCTCATGCCCCTCATCTGTACTCTCAAAAAAATAATCTATTTCACTTTTCATTAGCCTATGTTCAAGTAGAAACAGAACTACCTTTTACCCCCCCTTGCCGCCCTCCCCTTCTATTTCCATTCTGATTAGTCCTTTGATAGTCCTCTCCATTGCGTCCGCTTGAACCCTTAGGTCGACCTGAAAATTCACCCTGGTTTCTGAATTCATTCCTGCCATAACCACGCCCACCACCAAAGTTACTACGATTCTTGAAACTGTCACTCCGAAACCCACCTCTTCCTGAGGAATACCTTCCTCTTCCACTGCTACCAGCTGCACAAAAAAAAAAAAGTAGAATTTCATTTGTTATCACATACTTACAGGCACAAATAAGTAAACTTTAATGTATCATCATTACAACTCAAGTAAACAAACAGAAACAGATCAAGTACTTTAACAAGTAGACAATAAACTTAAGTTACCTCGGGAGTTGGTTTTCTTTTCCTCAACCATAGCTTGGCGATCCCCAATAGTGATAGGCGAAGCCTGAAATCATTTTTACAAGGTCATTAATTTCACAACAAACTGAATAGTCATATGCCCACACGAAAGTGTATGGCAAGCCAAGTGCAAATAACACATCTTCACATAAATATGTATTTCTTTTTTGAATGAACAAGAAAAGCTAAATGTTAGCAAGGCTGAAAAGTGGATGCATCATACTGGGGGGACACAACTATAGCAACCAACATTATGTCTTGGCAAGAAGCAAGTCTTCCAACTGAACATGCAGTCTAATTTCAATTCTGCCAAGTTGAAGAATGTGCAAAACTAATAACTAAAAGAAGTTCAGGCTTCTCTAAACATAATTATCTTCCTAGTGGTTGTTTCTGACAACAGGAAAAACCTTGAAGGGCAAAAGAAAAGTGGGAAAAGGGAGTCTTGATCACCAATCCAACCTTAAAACTTTCTATTTAATGACAATCGTAATCTCCATAGGATTAGTTAGTCAATGCAACTAAATGAAAGAGAGGGCCTTGGCAATGCCCATAAAGATGGTAGTCTCTCCTGCTTTTTCCCTGCATGAATTACAAATCAGCTTGAAAAGCAACTAGAGCATAACAGTTTTTCAGCTGATTTAGCAAAGGCGTATAATTGTATGTCAAGATAGCAATTGATCCACCTATTTTTACCCAATTAAGCATGCAGTTCTAGCTGAAAATTTAATGTAACCAACAGGTAGCAACAAGAAGCAGCTATTGTAAATTAGCAACTTGAAGCAAATGCAAAATAACAAGTAGCAGAGTCCTCTTGACAGGTATATGGTGAGGGAACTTAACACTATGGTCAGTGGGAAAAAATGCCTTTCTGTCATGGCCAGTGGTGGTAATGGTGGCCGTCTCAAGTGGCACCTACATTATATTGTGATGTGTCACCTCACACTGTTTAACCATGAGTCAAGGCCATAGTGTTTAAAGTAAGAATAGAGGTGACTAGACACAAGAAGTGTTGTATATAGGCATTCGCCACTGAATTGAGAGCAAAGCAGAATGGAGAAAGAAGTAGAAGAAGCTAAACAAAGAAGTATTTGATTTAATGGGTCTGCTTGATTTGCAGTGGATTTGAGCTTTCAAGGTTGAGTGTATTTTGGGCGTTTTATAACACTTGAATACTGTTGATCCAAGTGATTGGATCTAGAGACCTTTTTGAGCAAAATGACAACATTTTTCCTAAAAGGATAAGTCATTGGATCTAGATATGTTCATGTATTATTGTTCAGCTGTACTTTAAGCACAAAGGAATTTGGATGAAGAATTGGAGCAATGAAACAAAACTCCTTTTAGGCAGGACATCATTCTTGAAAGTGTGTTAGAATTTATCCCCAAAAACACAAAAACAATATAAATCTCCATTATAATAGGACAATATCTGCTGGACCGAGCAGGAACATGATAGGATTTGTAGAATTTTAGAATTGAAGTGTAGGCAGTCCTATGAAAGTAACAAACACTTCAAAATGTAAATAACAAGAGATTGACCTAAAATTTATATAGGATTCGGGCTTATGGAATATAAATAAAAAATGGCACACATAGATTTTCAACATTCGTAAAATATTATTCTCAATCCAATGCTAAGAAACGCAAAACATCCTAGGCATTATTCCAAATTTGATCATTTTGGTAGGCCATAAAAAAACCAGAATATCACACATGGAATAAGCATGCTCATCCAGCTGAAGATAAGTAAATGTAAAACAAGAGAGGATAAGCAAACTCATAGCAAGTGAAATATGAAAGTATTAGATGGTACCTCAAGTGCACTTAGCATGGAACTCAACGTTTCGAACTCAACAAAGCCAAAACAGAATCCTTGCTGCATACCAGTAAAATAACCATAACAATTTCATGGACAAGTTGCTTAGTTGAGCAGAAATGCACAAAATAATAAGCAAAACAGACCTTGTTGCTTCTAACTTGGATGCCACCACGTTTAATAGGCCCAAATTTCTTAAATGCCTCTTCAAGTTGTGGTTCTGTTGCATTAAATGGCAAATTTCGTACGTATATGGAGTGGCCTTCTGCTTTAACAAGCACAATGTAAAAGAAATAAAGGTTACTGAAAAACAACTGAAAAGGCAAAACAGCACCTTCCACATGAAAGACTAAAATCAAAATGTCAACTGGGCCAGATATTTATCTTTTTGTTTCTTGCCCATGTTAATGTGAGAGACCCCTTATCCTCATCCCACCATAAAGGCAGGCTCCCACCCTAACAAATGATAAGGTTCAAAGTAGGTCTTCTCCCTTGTAAACAGAGTATTGCTATCAGGATATCCTTGGATCCTGCCATATACAATACCCTGTTCTCACGCTTTAAGTTAAAAATCAGCATATTTGCAATCAAAGCAAAATGGACCAACTCAAGTTTAGAACATCATCGTATTTAATTCAAATATTCTGAAGCTAAAAATCTATCATGTCAAAGCATAATTATACATATACCTTCTTCATGAACATCACTACTTTCAGGAGCACTGCCACTAGTAGGAGCAACAGCCTCAGGTGCATGAGCAGGTTTCGCAAGGTTGGGAAATTGTTTTTCAGAGTTTATAGGAGCCACCTTCACATTAGTGGTAGCAGCATAGATTGATCTAGGCACTGTATTACTTTTCATTACTTTCAGCTATATAAAAACCCAGGCAAAATAATGTCAGATATAGGTTAAAGAAAGAGGACTGAGACTTGCAATAAAAGAGAGGAAAAAACCATAAGCATCATCTCACAATTGAAGCATATGATTTCTTTGGAGCATCCTCCAAAATTGCAGAAGCTGCATCAACAATTGTGAGAACTTCATTCGAAGGCGAATCAGGTTGGTGATTAACAACCTCTTCTTCAACAACTGATCCTTCCTCCCTATCCGAAGGATCATAAACTTCAGCGCCGTTATTAGGATCTTCATCCTCAAAGGAAGCAGCAGGATCAACCGTAAGATGATATGAAGCCTGAGTTGGCTCTGGAACAAGGATTAAATTCAGCATTTATAGATCCCAGTCATATTTCAACAAGAAGGGAAAAAGTGGATAAAATTGTAGTATAACCTGCTTCTGGAATATCAACCCAGCCTGATTGTGTTGTTGAGGTTATAGGTGTAACATTTTCATTGACACCATTAACCAAGACAGTATTATTTGGCAATGATTCATTCTCTCCAACAAACCTAAATACATCATTCAAAACAAAGTAACCTACATCTTGTGGAGCAAGGAAAAAAGTTTGAGAGAATTTCTTCTTCACGTTGTCCTTTCCAGTTAAGCAACCAGTCACAAGAACAATGACCCCTTTCTTATAAGAATCCTGAGCATCTGCATTTTTTATCTCAGCTGTGTAGTCTTCATATTTCAAAGAAAGAATTTTTTCATTGATTGCCTGTTCCAAGATAAATAATAAGAAAATACCACCATCTAGACTAGAATAGTAATTTCATTTAGCGGTCTCAAGTCAGGTTGCAAATCTCTAATGAAGTAATGTCAATAACGCTGTCACACAGAAAGTTTCTAATGAAGATTATGCAATATCAATCCAAATTTTTTGTAATTCTAAGCACATTTTCAATTATATTTCTGATTTTATACGACATAGAAATGTCAAAGTGAAATTCTAGTTGTGAAAACAGAGGGGTTCTGCTACTAAAAAAAATTCTCAACAAACTTACTTGCATGGTGGTCACTGTTTTCATGGAGCCATCAGCATCTGGCCGACTTAGCAAACTTGAATCCTGATAAAATTTATGCACCAATTCAGGGGATTGGTGTAAAATATGGTAATACTGCTCCACAAAGGCATTGCCAACAACTTCAGCAGTAGGAGCAGGGGCAGGAGCTGCTTCCTGCATTGCCATCTATAAAGCGGGAAAAAAAAAAAAAGAAGTAATCAGCGGTAACTAACTAAACAAAACTAATTCAATACACCTACAAGTAACATCCAAGGGAATAAATCAAATAGAAACAAAATGATTACAGAAATTCAAACTAAGCTCAATTACCAACAGCTTTTAGAACAACTGTAGAGACAAAAAACAGTAACCAGGGTCAACAACAAATGTAGCAACAATAATAACAGAAATTAACACAGTAAGCAGAAAACAGAGCAATTAGCTAAAGTATGCTCAATATGGCTGTCTGAAGATCCAGAAATCAAACAAACCAAGCAAAATCTTAACTAATATTGATTATAATACAACAACAGCAAAAGCAGCAAATTTGATGAAAAAAATTAATGAAAAGCCAAAAACTAATGCTTGTACAAGATTATAACAAAACCCAAAAAAGAAAATGAAGAGTTGAATGGAAAATTAAAGAAAGCAAAGTACTTTGAAACTACACGGATCAATCAAATTCAATTCAAATAAAAAAGGGAAGTGGGTATTGAAATAATGAGGAAAACATATCAAAGGTACCTGATTTATTGATGATTTGATTTGGATATGGATCAAAAAGAGATCTATTAAGAGAAAGAACAAGAAGAAGAAGTGAATGCAAGCGTAGCAATGAAGAAAAGGGAACAGAGAAACTAAAACAGAGAGCAAGAGAGCTCCGTATGTGATCTGATGTGATGTGATGTAGTGTTTATGGGAATCTTTGGTATTCTTTTTCCTTAATTTTCATACATAACACTCACACACATACACAAATCTGTTTGATAGTTTGTTGAGATCATATAACTTTGTTAGCTTCCTATTTTTCTTCACTTCTCTTTTTCTAAAATCTTTTTTTTTTAAATGAATTTATTTGTTTTGATAATTTAAACAAAAAAAAACTGTTACATAAAATATTATTGTTATGAAAATAATTTTTTTTAATTCAATTAGGTGCATTCATGAATAAATTAGTAATAAAAATATATCATAAAAATAAATTTATTAAGTATTTCAATTAAATAAAAATATTTTAAAATTAGTGACTCTAATAATAACGAATTTTAATTTTTTTTTAAATAGATTAAAAAGTAAGCTAACCTAAGTCCACAATTCATATCTAAATGAAAATGCCTAATAGAAAGAGGAAGCCCACTACATCAATACATAGGCATAATCACAAAGAGTCATTGGCCATGGCAGCAAGCTACAGAAATCCTTATTGACCAAAAAAAAAAAAGCTACAGAAATCCTTAATAATAATAATTGAGTTCAGATGAAAAGAGATGAATTTTATATAACAAATTTCTCAAATCACAAAATGAAAATATTAGATTGTGAAATTTGTAGAAGATGACAGCACGGACAATTAAAGCAATATAAAAATAGAACTCAGATGGTCTTTTTTTCCACAAATTAAAAAAAAAAAAGCTCATGACCAAAGCCAATAAAAACACAGCAATTTATACTAATAAACCACAAACAAAAATCAACATAGCTAGTATTCTTAAAAAGGTACAGAGAACAAGAGTACACAAAAGAACCTTATTTATAAAACTTATTGATAAAAACAAAATAATTGCATTTGCATACATTATGAGCAATTAAACATTTATCATAACCAAATTATTTATCATTGCAAATGATTTTTCACCAACCTTTTTTTTTTTTCCAAAACAAATGGAAATAATTGTAGGGTAGTATCCATTCCGTTGTTTAGAAATGTTGTTTTTTTTTTTCTGTAAAACAAAAAAAGGAATTACTATTTTTCAAATTGCCCCAAACTTCTTTTATATTACTAAATGAAACCCCAAAACTCCACTTTCACTTTCCAAATTAGCCCCACTCCGGTAATTTTACCCGCCTCTCACCTCCTCAATCCAATACCTCCGCTTCTCTGCCTCTCTCAAATCTGAAATGGCAAAACCCACCACCGCAGCAACATCCTCTCTTCTTCAAACCCTAAAAAGATTCGTCAAGAAACCATGGGAAATTACAGGACCATGCGCGGACCCGGAGTACCGAGAAGCTTTACCGAGCGCTCTCGAGTATCGCGTCAACTGCCCAGCAACTCCCAAAATCAAAGCAATCGTGCCCACATCAAACCCAGAAACTGTGTATGATATCAAGTACTATACTCGCGATCAGCGCCGTAATCGACCCCCAATTAAACGCACCGTTTTGAAGAAAGCTGATGTCGAAAAATTGATGAAGGAGAAGAAGACTTTCGATGTCACCGATTTTCCTCCTGTTTATCTGACTGCTTCTGTTGAGGAGGATTATAGTGCAAGGGGTGGTGGTTATCAGAAATGAGAATTGGGGTGAGTTTTTTTTTTTTTTTTTTTTAATTTTGAATGTTTGTTACCAATTGTCTTTTCTGGGCGTTGTTCTTTTGGATTTGATTCGATATGGTTGGTTTTTTTCTTGGTTTAGGAAATTTTAGGAATTGACTATTGAGTATTGTGTTTTTGGAGGTTTAGAATAATGGATTTAATTTAGTTTATTGGTTTTTGTTGTGTGTATACAGTTTGTGGTGTTAATTGAGGATTTAGAAGTAACGGGCCCTTTTCTGGTCTGATAAGAATTAGGAACTGGCAATTTGTGTTTCTTGAGGTTTTGAATGATAGGTTTGCTTTAGTTTGTTTTGTGTAAAGTTTGAAGCTTTGTGGTGTTTATTGGCGATTTGGAGGTAATGGAGTAATGGGTGTGTACATGTTAGTGAATGAGTTCAGTGCATTCTAGTGTGCATATGGATCTGTGGTTCTTTTGTTGACTTTAGTTATCATCTAGGTGGTTGGCATTTTTGAGAATGCTGAGCTTTAGAACTTGCAAGTGCTAGGAAATAGTTAGATTTAGGCTTTTTTTTATGGTTTTGATATTTAAGTTCCATAGTTTTGTATTTTATTTCCTTTTCTGTTCGATTTTGTTGATTGAAGGTGGGAATGCCAGCACTGGGATGTTTTAAAGCTGTAGGAATCCGGCTAGATTTTCAATAAAAATTTGCATTACTGGGATTTTATTATTTGATTATTGGTTAATAGTTATAGTATAGCTTTTTTTGTGCATAGTTAGTTGTTTAAGTTCTTTTTTCTTCTGAATGAGGCGATGAGGAGCTTAAAGCTATTGGTTTAGCTGGTTTGCTGAATGTTAAAAAAGTGAATGACAGTGTGTAGTTTCTTATGGCATTAACCTTGAAATTGTATTATATTACCAGAGGTAGCACATACCACGTGCTGCTTGCTCTTCTCCTCAATTCTGCAAAACAGAAGCATGCACTGCTCTTGCAATCTTATGGTGATGTGACAATATCTAAGTTTATGTTGATTAAAAATGTTAAGAGTGCCTATTCAGGGTTGATGAAGATTGCATAAGCTTGGAGAATCAGTTCACTGATCAGAATCAGAATATTATAATGTTGAATGTTGGCAGCTTTTAGCATACTCTGTAGTAAATGTATGCTTGTGGTTTTGCATAAGATTGTAGAATTGGATTTGGTTTCAACAATTTATCTTCCTTGTGCAGCTTTAGCATCTTCTTTGAGGTCACTCCTTATTATTTAATTAATGTCCTTTACATGTGTTAGATGAGTTCAGTAGTTTCATTAGAATTTACTAGTATAATTCTAATTGGCTCTGAAAGTATTTATAAACGCCTGTGTTGTTTGCTAATGATGGCTTTAAAAGTGCATTTGTATTTGAGCTTATCATTGATCTTGTTCCTAGATCACTTCTATTCATCTTATGTGGAATTTAAAGAGATTTCTATGCATAATCTGATTGATTGAAGATATCTCAGTCACAAATTTGTGAACTTCAAATGAATTTTTTTAGTCTTACCCTTCTTGCCAAAGATAAGGTAATGATTTGAATAAAGCAACCACAATAATGGAATTCAAGAAAGACGAAGTCCTTAAGCTCTTGCACAATTGTATGCTATCAGATTAGTGATGTCATTACATGAAATGATAACCTATCTTTTTTTTTTTTTTCATGCAATGAGAATTTTAAGAATCCTTCTTAATGTCTCAGAACTAATGCTATTATTAAAACTAAAATCCTTTCAGTATTCATAATGGAATTAGTGGTTGCTTTTTTTTCTAGCAACATGAGGTGGGATGGGCATTTTTTTTTTTTTTTTTGCTGGCACAATTAACGAATTCTGATACTGGACTGCACCCGTAGGCCTCATTTTGGTCAATTAGAGTGCATTGACAAACACTGAAGTTAATTGAACAAATTTGATGGTTAAAATGATTTATTTGATGGAATGACTTCAAGAAATAAGATGAGAACAAGACATCAAAAGTGGATAATCTGGTTATGCTCTTTTTTAATCTTTTGATTTTAAATGACTGAATTTGTAGTTTACTGTCAACAACTTAATTGGCATGTGCTTAATCTCTGTTTGATTTATATGAAAGTTGGATAATAAAAATGATTTTATTGATTGCTTGAAATTTATATTCCAATTTGAAGATGTTACTATAAGTCAGCCCACAGATATTTAGAGATGAAATCCCTAAGTTATGATGACCTTTTATTGTGATTGCAAGCATTCATTCTGCTGATAATTCTCGTGTGGGTTTTTTGTGTTGCTTTTTAGACTTCTGAATCTTTAGCATAGCACGTTACTGCATCTAGACCTACTTGTTTTTCTGTTGTCTGTAACCTGTGTGAAGCAAATGGAAGTGTTCTTATGTGTGCATTTTTTTCACTGCTTAATTATTCGTTTTAAAATCCAGTGTAGATCTGTTGATTGCCATGCTGATGATACTTCTTGTGCTTGCCACCATCCATTTGGTTGGTGGTTCGTTTTCTCAGTTGCAAATCAAGGATTCGGCAATTTTTTGGAATAGAATGACCTGATGTTTATTTGACTGCCAAGAATTTACTGCTAGAATAATGAGATTTGGCTACTAGTATATTACTGACCAAATACTATTTGGCGTCTTACCAGATCTTATTGCTTTGCGTAGGAATCTGCATCTTTCACTCTTTCTTTTGTTAGTCTTTCTCTGCTGAAGAGGTGCAGATCCTTTTACCGCATTGTCAGTCTTTGGTTCTCCTGCACTTTACAGACGCTCTCGATTGACATCAATAAGGGTAGTAGTCTGAAATTTAATTTTACGTGTTTTTGTCTGGAATTTTCATGTACCTGTATAAAATCCTAATGCGCAACGGCTGTTGGGGGTGGATGATTTAAGTGATGTCCAAAGCATATTATTTGATTTTCTTTGCATTTTTTTGGTAATTTCTTGCATGTTTTTTTGCTTTTTTTTGTGCTGCAAATCCAAGCATCAGCACATGATTCTGATGATTTTAACAAAACAAATAGGAGTTTAACCAAGCTGAATAACTGCAAATTGAATATGAAATGAAGAGTCAATGGACCTTGTCTTTCATCAAATGACTTGAGAACTAAAAAGCTCGGGCCTTTGGGGTGATTTTTTCATGCATTGTTGCTTCTTTCAGGATCCCATCCTGCCCGTGAGATGAGCAGCAGGTTAGGCACCTTGGCTAGCAGTAGTAAAGCTAGTAATCCTTTTGGCCAACCTCTTTTTCCACTTGCATAAAGGAAGTGTGATTGATTTTTTAGACATCGGTATTATTGTTAGAGTTTTAAGTACAGAGCAGATTAATGCAAAATTACAGGTAAAATTAGGCTTTTCTCCCTACCAAGGCAATTAGGCAAAGCATGAATATGGAGCTATCAGCTAGATTCAAACTTTAGCTGCACAGAACCCTTCAAGCTTTGAACTCTTGACATCTCTGCAGGGATTTGCTCCTTCCAGCATTGAACCCTTGACCTACCTGGAGCATTCGGAGTACTCCATATTTGGCTCGCTTGTCAGATAGGTATAATTAGTACATCTAAACTTATGTTTCAACTTCTCAAGGACAGACAACAGACAGCAGTACCCTGAAAACTCATCAGTGAGTAAAAGGGGAAAGGAAAAAAGGGGGCAAATTTATAGCTTTTCAACAACAGACAATTATAAGAGTGAATTTAGAAACTATGTCTGCCAAAATTTTGCTAGACAGTGAAAGCCATGTCCAGGCCTTGATAATTAAATTTTCTTATTTTGATGAAATTTTGTTAAAGACTACTACCTCTCTGGAATCTAGACCATAAAATTCATATCTTTCGGGGGAAAAAACCTCATAAGTCATAAGCATCATAAATACATCTCTGTAGCACTATTTTCTGAATAGAGCAGTTTTGGGGAGTTGACATGTATTTTCACTCAAAGATGGAACATAACATACATTTTTTTATCCTCTCTTTTTTGAGGTTTCTGATCAGCAAAATAATTGTCACCAAAATGTCTGCTCTCATCATATTTTCTTGTTTCAGCTACTGGGATGAGGCTCAACCCCCCAATCAATCCAATTACAGCTTCAGTTATTGGGTCATGATCTTTAAAAGAATTTATGTTACTCAAGAAAATAATAATAATAATAATATTGTTCATTATTTAGAGTTTGGAGGGTATATATGGGTTGGGAAATTTGGTTGGTGGTACATTCAACCTGCAAAATGGAATGGAAATATACCACACAGTCCACACACACACACACATCTAAAGCTGCTTCTGCTAGCCTGCATTAATTTTAGGCATAATACATACATGACCTCCTGTACTTGTCACTTTTTGTCAGATTGACATCTCAACTTATAGTTTTGCCATTTTGACAGCTCAACTTGGTTAAAATGTAATTTTGAAACCCCTATCAGCACACATGACACGGAATAACGAATCAGCATGTGACACATCATAAGGGTTTAACTGACAAAAAACTACAAGTAGAGGTGTCCAACTAACAAAAAGTGACAAGTACAGGGGGTGGTAGATGCATTATGTTATCATATTAGTGCAAACTAGTACATTTTAGCCAAGTTCAGGTGTCAAAATGGCAAAATTATAAGTTAAGGTGTCAAACTGACAAAAACTAATAAATACGTGGGGCTATATATGTATTATGTCTTAATTTTAAGAACATGTTAAAGATTAAGCTAAGTCATGTTGAAGATTATATAAGCCAAGTCATGCATGCTACAGCAAACCTAAATAAT
>CATIWK010151638.1:0-16062 GCA_949634005.1 Mallotus japonicus | reverse complement strand
CAAATCTGGAACCTTTTCCACTCCTACGGTTAGTAGCATAACCATGTCGGCCAACTCTGTGGGTCCCGGACCTCCTACCCTGCTGGGAAGTACCAATCTGTACACCTGCACTACCGAGTTGAAACACTGGCTAGTGAATACCCTGGGTCATCACTCCTCCGCTGCTGCTGCTCGCATAGGGGTTAGGAATAGTGCCATGCATGACATGTCGCCTCTCAAGCTGTCTGCCTTCCTCAACCACACTATTCAACCTCCTGCCTCCAGGTTGGATGCTAATGTAGGCTGAGCCTAACCCTATAATATACAACTTCACTGCTCTGTCTTCATCTTGCATCATGTCCAAGGCATGACGTCCCAGCTTGAGAAACTCGTGAGTATAATCTTCAACTGACCGATCCCCCTTGCATATATGCAACAACTACCATTTGTAATTCTCTCTCATTGAAGATGGACAGAAAAATCTCAAAAACTGTTCCTTAAACTCCAACTAGGTCATAGTAGTCTCATTTTCTTTCTGCCATCCTACCTATTTTCTCATAATCGTAGTCTACGCAAGAAATTTCGAACCAAAAGAACGCAAATGGATCTTTATGGTCAAATTATCAAAATCCCATTTCATGTTAAATCATTAATCGTTTATTTCTTCTTGTGGTTGCTGCAAAAGTGCCAAATTGGAGAAATCCATACGCCTTTCCCTGCTGCTGATAAACATGGCCATAATGATCACATTCAAGACTCAGGTTTCTCAATGTGAAGGCAATGCTTGGAGAAGAGCAACAATCTTGCAAGATTCAACCATTTAATTCTAGTAGCTACTCCCCCTTAACTTAAAAGTGTCATGAACTATAATTTAAGTAATATATATACAAGGATCCACTCTGAACTATTTACGTTTTTCAAGTACTATCTTAATTGTAGAATAATCTTGACTTCCTTAACCCACATGCTTTGTGCCAAAAATTCTATAATGCCTGCTACCCCAGGTGTCGTTTCTGTTGAGATAGTAGGACTTCAGACAACACTGCACCCATGGTGGATTTCTGGGAGCATCCTCGATTTCCTTTCCCTCATCATTTACAGCCACACCAAGCAATGCGTTTCGCTTCCTAATCAATACATCGATGGAGGGATAACCATCAAAAAACTTCTCCTGTTGTGAATAAAGATAACGACAGAATAAAAAAGAATTCAGCCTTGTAAAACAGACTAACCAGGACATGGTTATATTCTAAACAGTTCAGAAGCATGCAGTCAACCATGGTAATATCCTTTGCTTTCATTGGAAAAGGCATTAATCACTTGTATGGAACAGGATTTCATTTTAATGCCTTAACAGTATATAATAATTGCTAATGTTGATCAAGACCAACCAATCCTTAAGGATTGCACATGTTGCAAAAGATTTACATGAACAAAAACAGAAAAGGATGCCCTCAATTCCCACTTGAACCAACATATAAATGAAATTCACTTGGAACCTAGCAGATAATGTAAAGAATATATAAAATTCATATTCAAAAGTATAGCAGGAAGTAAAAACAAGTTCTCACCCCATCTTCAGCAAATAGAAAAGCATGGATTCTGGCAGTTGGATCTTCAATGGTCAGTCTAATCCCATAAGTTCCATGAGGAGAAAAGTCCTCTGCTCGCCATGGAAATGCAGCCACTGCCCGCACCATACACTTGAATTTACCTGTTACCTGCAAGGTTTGAAAGTTGAGAAACAAGTGACATTCACTATGAAACTCCAGCATAATATCATTGTGCGCGAAAGAGTCTGGTAAGTGTCATTCAGGCCAGCTTTATAATCTTCATTCAAAGTATATTTTATGATCACAAGGGCATGTGTTGATGATATGTGATGTCTCAAAAGCAATACCATACAGCATTTATACATGGCTATTAACCTGATAAAAATGACAAACTGAAGAGGCTCGGGCTCAGGCCCTTTGCCAACAACATTTGTTTCACATAATGCACCTTAGATTTTTAGGTGTATTTTCAATGTGCACAAACATCATACCTTTGAACAGGTGAGAACATCCATTAATGTGACAAAGGGAACACTGTCATAATCAACCTCTGAGGGAAGAAAGCACAAAATTTTACTGTAAGATCAAAAATTTCCAGAAGACTGGATAACACAACCAAGAATAAGAAAAGCATACAAAGACTCCAATCATTGTCAAGAAGTCAACAAATGAAACCTGTAACATGTGAACACCAAGGAAAACACCAATATGGGATGCGCCCCAATTCCGTTGACAAACGCCCATTATAAGACCTAACTCAGATCATTATTATGATATAAATGCATATCAAATTTCGGGACATATAGTATAGCAGAATTTTATTTATAGATATATTATATAGTACTCACTTTTGGCACCCTAAAAGAAGACAGTTCTCATCTGACATATAGCGTAGCTTTGTAAAGGCTGTCAACACACCGCGCCACAATCCTGCATGCACTTCACAAAGTATGTTGAGAAATTTCACCCATTCGCCAGTGCTCAATAAGTGGAGGACGTGTTTCTCATTGCCTTTGTCAATAATTACCCGTAATATTGTTCCAACAGTTGGAAATGTACACAATAAATCTCTTGGCAATGGTTCGGGCTCCAATTGTAATGGAAGTGGATTATCCCTTTCATTTTCCAGCCTGTGGATCAATGCAGAAAATGTTAATGGATTAGATGAATGAAGAATTAAAAATTCATTTGGGAAAACATGAAAAGTTACATGTCAAACAAATTTTTTTCACTTATCACATTGACATAGTTTTGCAAATAATAATTTGTGCCATAGACAGACTATCAGTACAAATAGTAGAGCACATGGCAGTTGCTACAAGAAGTAAGATTTATATATCTTTCAAGAGGAATTGAATAGCCTAATTCAATTTCAAGGAAAGAATTCCACTCAAGTTGAATATATATATATATATATATACACAAGTCCCTTTCTCCCATTGTGCTTGGCCAAAGAAGAAGATGAGGAAGAAGCTTTTATATCCTTTGAAAATTTTAACACAGATGAGAACACTGTTATCAAATGCCCATGCTATGAATAAGTATTACGAATACTGTTTACATGAATGTATGTCAATGCCAAAAAATGACAAAGCTACGCTTATTGTCTCAGTGACAAAAATAAGAAGTTATACAATGTTAATTCATGGCAACGCACTTTGAGTCAATGTTGATTGGTGGAGAATCAGTCCCATCCCAAACAAAGGCCATCCACTCATGCTCAGAAAGCTCACACACATGAAGCACCTTAATATGGTCAAACATTAAAAGATAAAGATTTATCAGTTCTTGGGAATCGGTGATAATAAAAGAGAGGTAACAGGAAAAATAGTCCCAATTTATTGTGCAAATCTTTGAAGAAAATGAGATGAGTTATCAAATCTAAAAACAACAAGCGGATAGGAAAATCTAATTGACTCACCTTGCCAGCCAAATTAGCCCGTTCTCCTTCTTTCATCTCTCGCAAGAACAAGAAGCTATTTGGACCTTAAAAAAAAAAAAAAAGGCTTGTCACAATTCTTTTCTTTTTTTTTTTTTTAAAAAAAAAAAAAAAGAAGCATGTATTAGAAGGCTAGAAAATGCAGGAAACTGCTTGTAACGAAACACATTTGTGAGGATCTGAAATTTTCATAAACTTTGCAGAGCATTACTATAATAAAAGAGTGAAAAATCTAGATCAGCCATTAATTTCATAGGTTGGTAGAACTGTGTAGCAAATTAACAGACAGACAAAGACAAGTGCTAAACTGGAAAATTGCAGCCTCCAAAACACCTTCCCTCTCACTTCCCCTCTCCCCCCACCCCGCTCACTGCCGAACTAAAACAAAAGAAGAAAATCTACCACTATTTAATCCATTGAATAAGAAGAAGTAAAGCTTATTTCCCTTAATACAGCTAAAATAAAGATGTACAATTTAAATAATACGTTCACTTGCTAAAAAAAAAAATATGCAGCTGAGTTTAGTAAAGCAATGAAACCAAGCACCCAAGAGCTTCCAATCCTACACAAATGTCAGCATTATGTTTATCTACTCAAAAATATCATCTGGAATGCAAGGTTATTACAAATCAGTATAGTTATTGGGTTATACGGCTCGAAATGCAGATAAAACTTACTCAGGATGAATTTAACAATGACAGATAGCCTGTGATATCTACTGCAACCCCACAAACCCTGACTTATATGCTGGGGCTTTGTTCCTTATAAAAATGGTAAGCAATATGTTGAAGGAACAGAAGATGCCGAATTTGGGGCTCACAAAATATTTCTTTTGGTGTTCAAGATAAGAAATTAAAGGATGAAATTTATTTTCACAAAAAAAATCTTGATGATCAACAAAACTAATATAAACATGACCCAAATTCTTTCTACTTCATTAGCATTAAATCAAAATTTGCAAGAAAAATGAAGCACTCAAAGCAAACGAAAAGATTTACCAAAGTTCAATAAAATCTCAAAGTTACTTGACAAAGACAAGAGCAAATACTGTTGATCCAACTAGGTTCATCACACAAAAAGCAAGCTACTTACGCAGTCAAAAAGGTTTTTGCACCACCAAAAAGAATATAAAAATGTGGTACTAAGTGTATCACAGAGAATTAAATGAAGCATGTTGGAAATACTGCATGTGCACAGTGATTGGAAGAATTAACTGATGATGAAAAGCATGCCTACCTTGTATTGCGCTTCAGTTTGAAAGAAATAATGAACCCAGGATGTAAATCTCAGAAGAAAATGCAAATTTATTTTGCAAAGCAAAAGCACCCTCCTCGTAGTTCAGAAAACATTTTTCACTAAATCATTTTTTTATATGCACCCCCAACATCAAAAAATGTAAAATTATCAACAAAAGTTATCCCCATGAAGTAAATGGCAGCTAAATTTGATTTTTATTTTTTATTTTTTTTTCATTACATCCTTATCATCTGAAAATTCTAATGAGCATGAGCATATAATACCGATCAAAATACAAGTTACAAAAATTGTTAGAACCAATTCTTGCTCTTCAATAATACCTTCATCAGGATGAAAATCAGCCACCCATTTTCTCAATCCAACAATGAACTTTGAGTCCTGATCTAAAGGGCAATATCTTGAAGAATGTTGATAAGGAAGAAAGTTTCCATCATCTTTCCCTTCATATAAAGCAAACGAAGAAAACGACTTGTTGAAAACTGCATTCACTTCTCCATGATGAGACTTCATCTGCATAAATAGAAGTCGCAACTCTTGGCATACTTGAAATTCAATTTCAAAAAAAAAAAAATAAATAATAAATAAACTATAAAATGCCATAAATAAACAAGAAACCAGACAATGCTTTTCAAACCTAAAAGGCAATAGGAATAACGATAAAGAAAAGAGAGATCTATTTTTCAGAGAAGAAGGTCACAAATAGATATTCAGAAGCAAAAGAGAATAAAATCATTTAAGGAAGTAATCATTCACATAAGTTGAGTCATTCTTGGAACATAGAACTTTCTTTAAAAAAATCAAGAACAACTAAGTCAGAATTAAATGATAAGCTTTTTTTAGTTTTATATAAAAGCATTAATCAACAAAAATGGCATTTTAATTTTACTACAAAGCATTTCCAAGAAAAAAAAAACAATTGCTAAACTGAGCAGTTTAAAAAAAAAATGAAAGCACTAAACAATCACATGGCTATTGATAGAGCAAATGTTTTGCAATGTTTTAGTGGCTATCTCTGTAAAAATTATGCAAGCAAAAACACAAACTAAATCATGCAAATCACCACCCACATTGCCGCAACGTCTAGAGCAATTCATTTATAAATTGAATTCTTATAAGATCATATATTTATAAAATGGTTTCATTCTTTCAAAGTATTTAATTTATCATTATTAATGTTTTTAAGTTAAAAGAATTGGATTCTAGCAACTAACACTGTCCCAAACATGAAAATTGATTAAAGAGAATCCAACTGAATCAAATTCTTGCACTACTAAACTTTGCAAGTACTAGCATGCGAATTCACAATCCTGACGAGTTATAAACATGTTTACTGTTTCTAAATTAAGTTATACTAGAAAGCAAGCATATTTATAGAATAAAATTTGAAGAAAAAAGCTTAAATTGTACCACAACATGCGAAAGCCGAATTATATCACCAAGGGACAAAACGCGAGGAAGTTTATCCGCAGTTGAAGCGAAAATATTAACAGACATTCCAGGTTTTGGGTATGATTCATCTACTATTTTCAGTGTACAAAACCAATCTGAAATTATTTCAAAAAAAAAAAAAAGAATTAGTAAGTACACAACCAAACCAAACTGACCATTAAACATAACTTTAAAATAACAAAAGATAAGAAAAACAAAAGAAACGAAAGTGGCTCAGAAAACACCTTACAAGAGGGTTCATCAATCTACTACCAAAACCCACTAACCCACTAAAATAAATTAGCGGTGGCAGCCGTAAGTCCGGCCTTTTTTGTCATCATTGCCAATATAATGCCATAGAAAAAGAAAAGAAAACAAAAAAGAAAGAACATACCAGTGCCTCTGGTTTTCTTGGGCAGACCAAACTCAAGAATGATGCCGATAAAACTGACCTTTTGATTGATACAAGAAATTGCATCTTTAATTTGAAGATACTTGTAATCGTCTTTCCGCTCCATTTCTCTTTTTTCTCTCTCACTTTATGCTTTCTGCGTTTTTGTTCTGTGTTGTTTACTTTACCTTTTGATGGGGCGAGGTGTTAGGTCATTTAACGAGGGTGGCAAGGGTAAAATAAATGTAAGTCAAAGACTTTATTTTTCTTTGGAAAAAATGAGGGGAAGTAAAAAACACCTTCTTTTGATTGGGAGTAAGGCTAGAAAAAGAAGTTTTTGATTTAAAAAACTACCCTAATTTCTTCAACTAATGTATCTGTTTTAACATTAAATAATAATAATAATTTGCTAATATGTTTATATTTACAAAACTATGTTATTTAACAAATATATATCTTTTTTTTTTGGGAATAACAAATATATATCTTGTTAAAAGAAAAAAAGGGATATGAAGATCCCATTAAATAACAACTAAAGCTCTTTGTAAAGAGCCTATGCAATAAACAAAGAGTTGTGGGAAGGGTAATTTTGGATGTTTTCTTTAAAATAAGGACATAATTAGAATTAAAAACAGAAATGGTTGATGCTTTTTTTTTAAAAAAACTATGTTATATATATATAATGGATATGAAGATCCCATTAAATAACACCTAAAGCTCTTCGTAAAGAGCCTACGCCATAAAAAGAGTTGTATGAAGGGTAATTTTGGATTTTTTTCTTTAAAATAAGGACATAATTAGAATTAAAAGTAGAAAAGGTTTATGCTTTTTTTAAAAACTATGTTATTTAACAAATATATATATGACGTTGTGAATTGAGAAGGCAAGTAAAAATTTCTTTAAATTAGGCTCTCTCCTTGTCACGGGTAAGGTTTGATTATTATCCGAAAGTCTTTTACATACACCTTTCTAATAGAAGGCATGTATCTTTCTTTTTGAATGAACTAAACCACCCCTCCAACACAAGACATGCTAGCGAATAAAGTGGGTAGAAGGGAAGGAGGTCCTCATATGGAGTTGCACACTTCCTTGAGCAGTGTGGGAGACTGAGGAATGGGTCGAGTAAACTCACCTTGGGTCGAAAAAATAACAAACAAAGCTTTACTTAGATAGAGCTTTGATTTAATTGGCATTAATTTTTCTTAGTGATTGGAAAGGAGGGCACCTGAGTATGTTATAGAAATGGAAGACAGAGGTAGTACTTCGAATGGCGAAAAGAGGTGGTTTGACGGGGAAAGAATGGGAAATCGTCAAGGATGACTTCTTTATTGGCCACTCCTTTTGCAAAATTCCCTTTCTAACTAGACTCGTGCAATTTCCCATTGGGCAGTATATATATATATATATATATATATATATATATATATATATATATATCTTGTTAAAAGAAAAAAATGGATATGAAGATCCCATTAAACAACACCTAAAACTCTTTGTAAAGAGCCTACGCCATAAACAAAGAGTTGTATGAAGGGTAATTTTGGATTTTTCTTTAAAATAAGGACATAATTAGAATTAAAAACAGAAAAGGGTTGATGCTTTTAAATTCCAACTTTGAAACAAGCTAAAAACTTCAACTTGAAAACAACCTAAAAATCATAACTTTAAAATAGGTAAAAGGACTCAACTTGAAAAGTTTCCAAATGTTGGTTTCTTCAGTAAAAAAAATAAAATAAAAAAATAAAAACACTAAGGAAAGATGGTTCAAACCTTGTGCTATTGTATTCATTTTGAATTTTTTTAATCCATATAAATAGCAATGTTAGACATTGCCCCTTTTTCTTTCGGTTCTTTAATTTTTACTATCCCTTTCGCTTTCCCCTTAACCTTCCCCTTCCAGTCCTCTTCTCCTCCCCTTTCTATTTAGGATTTGTCAATCTCACCTCTTCCATCAATATATTGGGGTTTGATAATTTTCATGTGGGTGTGGCTTTTTAATCTCCGTCTAGATAGAATCTAAGCCCAATCTATATTCCTTAAAAATTGCCTTCTCACGGGCACCAATAGGAGGATTATTTACAATAGCACTAATTTTTCTTAAAGCTATATATAATATATATATACGTATCTTCTTGTGGATCCTTAATAGCTATCTACCTCATAAACAAAAAAAAAAATCTATCTAAAATATCTACCCTCCTTGGACCTTATAACAGCTTCAAATTTAATTAGCACGTGGATCTTTTTAACAATCACAAGAAAAAAATTTAGTTAACCAACAATCAATAGTTTTAAGTTCTCATGTGCTTCATGTATAACTCTCTCATGTCCTTTGTTACACCATTCAGCACTGGTGATGCTTAACTCAACAAGATAGGCCCATTCGTGAGGTATTATCCTCTTTGACTTGGGTGGACCCATAGACCGTACGGTTTTTCCCTTTAATTAAAAATTCATCCAAACACACCCTTAGTGAATTAGAAATAAATAGAAATAAAAAAAATACTAATACTTACCTAACCCAGGATAATCCTATGGGATACCAAATGGATATAAAAATATAGGGCATTACGGATGACTCTCTAATCAATCTTCCATATCCATTCTTACACCAAGTTTTGCCATATGAATTATGAATGATCCAATATTTTTTTTTTTGGTCCTTCACACCAAAACTCGTAATTAAAACAGCATGATGCTGAACTTCCCCAAATTTGATTTATTTGGTTATAATTTAGAAGGGTCGTAAATCTCCTATAAAAAATGAGAATTAGTTATCTATAAAATAAAAAAAAAAAGTTGACCTATCTATTTATTTCCTTAATAGAATTTGATGAAGATTAACTTTTTTTTGTTATAGAATTTTTTATATTTAACCTATTTATTTATATACATTAAAATATTAGTAAAAATAACAAAAATATCAAATGTAAGTAGGAATTTAAGAAGTGAATATTATATGATTGACAAATAAACAGACATTTTATTTTTTTTTAATAAAATTGGTTGACTTCCTATATTTACTTTAAACATATATTACATGATAAGTGGTGTTAGCCTAGAAGATGACTCTTCTTCAGCCGCAAATATTATTTAATGGAAGTAATAAGTAGTGTTAGCCCTTGTCAATAACATCAAGTCATAACTTCTCATTTTGCAATTTTCATTAGTGAGTAGTTGTTGCTTCAAATCCGATAAAATTGTATTATTCCACATGACTGTTTAAAAAGGGATACCAACTAAACTTAAACAATCAATAAGTTGAGTTCAGCTATATACTAACAGCATAACATGCTAAATTTGACCAAGTTCGACAATAATCCGACATAAGAAAAACAAAAACTTCAAAAAATCCCACCAACTTCAAGCTTGAGGAACTCCCATATTTTTTTTTTGAAAAGCAAAAAAAAGGAATAAAATAAATTTAGTGAACTAGAAATAAATAAAAATAAAAAGAATGGATATAAAAACAGAAGGGATTGTGAATGACTCTCTAATCGATCTTCCATATCCCTTCTTGTACCATGTATTACTATATAAATTATGGATGATCCAATATTTGTTTTGGTCCTCTAGACTAAAATCCGTAATCAAAATAGCGTGATGCTAAAGTTCTCCCACATTTGATTTACCTGGTTGTAATTTTGAAGGGTCATAAATCTCATGTAAAATAATGTGAATTAGTTATCTGTGAGATAAAAAAAAGTTGACCTATCTATTTTTTTCCATAATAGAATTTGACCAAGATTGACTTATTTTTGTTATAGGATTTTTTATTTAACCTATATATTTTTATACATTAAACTATTAGTAATTGTAACAAAAATATCAACCATAATAGAATTTGATCAAGATCGACTTATTTTTGTTATAGAATTTCTATTTAACCTATATATTTAATAGCTCATTTCATAAGGTTTTGAAATGATATGTAAGTACATGTTATTTGAAATTTTTATATTTGAAATTCAATATTTCAAATATAAGGTTCCATTTATTTATGAAAAATATTTTCCCTAAAAAATATTTTTTTCAAAAAATATTGGATATACATTTAATACATTTTGTCCCTTGGATCGCCCAACAAGTATTGAATTTTTCTAGATCCAAAATAGAAGTGCAAACAGTTCACTCTCACTCTATTAAAAAACTTCCAGAAGAGGCCTACTTGTACTAGAGATTGAGGACATTTTCTTTCTTTATTTGAAACAAATATAACTTGAAAAATCGGTAGTTAGATAATAATAAAAAAAACACAAACACAAACGTTACCAAACACTTTAAAAAAATACAACTTGGCAACAAACTAAAAACTCTAACTTTGAAACAAGCTAACATCAATTTGAAAACAAGCTGAAAAACTTGAAAAAAAAAAGCTAAAAATCTTAAAACAAGTAAAAGGATTCAACTTGAAAACAAGTAAAAGGACTCAACTTGAAAAGTTCTAAAACGTTGGTTTCTTTAATAAAAAAAACAAAAAACACTAAGGAAAAAATGTTTAATCCTTATGTTATTGTATTCATTTTGGAGTTTTTAATCAACTTGAATACTTTTGCAATATTAGACATTTCCTCTTGTCTTTCGATCCTTTAATTTCTACTTTCCTTTTCCTTTTTTCCATGGCTTTCCCCTTCCCGGTCCTCTTCTTCTTACCCTTCTCTTTGGGATCTATTAGTCTCATCTCTTCCATTAATATATTATATAAAATCTCCTAAGTTAAAAGATGAATTTTACCTTCATCTTCTTTCTTCAATTTTAAATTGGCTATACATTCAATACATATTATCCCTTAAATCACCCAACAAGTATTGAAGTTTTCCTTATCCAAAACAGGAGTGGCAAACAACCACTCTTGCTTCATTCAAAATGTGAAGAGGCTCACTAGTACTAGAGGTTGAGGTCATTTTGTTTCTTTATCTGAAACAAAACATAAGTAGAAAAAATAAGTAGCAAAATAACACTAAAAAAAACACAAACAAAAACATTACCAAATACTTAAAAAAACACAACTTGGCAGCAAACTAAAAATTCTAACTTTGAAACAAGCTAAAAGCCCAACTTGCAAATAAGTTGAAAAATGTGAAAACAAACTAAAAATACCAACTTTAAAACAAGTAAAAGGACTCAACTTGAAAAGATCCAAAATATTAGTTTTCTTCAGTAAAAAAAAAATCAAGAATGGAGGTTTAAACCTTATAATATTTTATTCATTTCAGTGCTTTTCATCTATCTGAACTCCTTTGTAATGTTATACATTGCCCCCATGTCTTTCGGTTCTTTAACTTTTACTTTCCTTTTCCCTTTCCCAGCCCTCTTCTCTTTCCCTTTCTCTTTGTAATTTATCAATCTCATCTCTTCCATCAATATATATTTTGTAACCTCCTAAGTTGGAAGATGAATTTTATCTCCAACTTCTTTCCTCAAATTTAAATTGGCTATACATTCAGTACATGTTCTCCCTTGGATCTCCCAACAATAATTGAAGTTTTCATGATCCAAAATAGGAGTAGTAAACAGTCGCTCTCACTCCATTCAAAATGTTTCAAAAAAGGCTCACATTTAATACTAGAGATTGAGGTCATTTTCTTTCTTTCTCTGAATGTAACTAGAAAAATCAGTAGCAAGATAATACTTAAAAAATACAAACACAAACATTATCAAATACTTAAAAAAAATATAACACGAAAATAAATTAAAAACTCCACTTTGAAATAAGTAAAAACCCTAACTTGAAAACAAGCTGACAAACTTGAAAATAAGCTAAAAATCCCAACTTTAAAATAAGTAAAAGGACTCAACTTGAAATGTTCCCAAATGTTGGTTTTCTTTAGTTAAAAAAAAAAAACTAAGGAAGAGGGGTTTGAACCTTATGCTATTGTATTCATTTTGAAGTTTCAATCTATCTGAATACTTTTGCAATGTTAGACATTGCCCCCTTTTCTTTCGGTTCTTTAACTTCTACTTTCCTTTTCCATTTCCCTTGGCCTTTCCCTTCCCAATCCTTTTCTCTTTCCCTTTCTCTTTGTAATCTATCTCATCTCTTCTATTAATATATTATCTGTAACCTCTTGAGTTGGAAGATGAATTTTATCTTCATCATCTTTTCTTAATTTGAAATTGGTTATACATTCAGTACATAATGTCCCCTGGATCGCCTAACAACTATTGAATTTTTCCTGATCCAAAATAGGAGTGGCAAACAGTCGCTCTCACTCCAGTCCTCTTCTCCTTCCCTTTCTTTTTAGGATTTATCAATCTCATCTCTTCCATCAATATATTAGGGTTTAATAATTTCATGTGGGTGTGACTTTTTAATCTCCATCTAGATGGAATCTAAGCCCAATCTATATTCCTTAAAAATTATGTTCTTACGGGCACCAATAAGAGAATTATTTATAATAGCACTAATTTTTCTTAAAGCTGTATAAATACTTATCTTCTTGTGAATCCTTAATATTTATCTGCCTCATAAACATAAAAATATCTATCTAAAATATCTATCCGCCTTGGATCTTATACCAACTTCAAATTTAATTAGCTCGTGGATCTTTTTAACAATCACAAAGAAAAAAATTTAGTTAACCAACAATCAATAGGTTTTAGTTCTCATATGCTATATAAATACGTACCTTCGTGTAGACTCTTAATATCTATCTGCCTCATAAACACAAAAATATCTATCTGCCTTGGACCTTACACCAGCTTCAAATTTAATTAGCACGTGGATCTTTTTAACAATTACAAAGAAAAAAATTTAGTTAACCAAAAATCAATAGGTTTTAGTTCTCATATGTTTCATGTATAACTCTCTCATGTCCTTTGCTACACCATTCAACACTGATGATGCTTGACTCAATATGGTAGGCCCATTCGTGAGGTATTGCCTGCTTTAACTTGGGTGGACCCATAGGCCGCATGGTTTTGCCCTTTAATTTAAAGGTTATCCAAACACACTCTTAGTGAATTATAAATAAATATAAATAAAAAATACTAATACTTACCCAACCCAGGATAATCCAATGGGATACTGAATGGATATAAAAAATATAGGGAATTGCGGATGGCTCTCTAATCAATCTTCCATATCCATTCTTACACCAGGTTTTGCCATATGAATTACGAATGATCCAATATTTTTTTGGTCCTTCACACCAAAACTCATAATCAAAATAGCCTGATGCTGAACTTTCCCAAATTTGATTTATTTGATTGTAATTTAGAAGGGTCGTAAATCTCCTGTAAAAAATAAGAATTAGTTATCTATGAAATAAAAAAAAAGTTGACCTATCTATTTATTTCCTTAATAGAATTTGATGAAGATTAACTTTTTTTTTTGTTATAGAATTTTTTATATTTAACCAATATATTTATATATAACAAAATATCAAATGTAAGTAGGAATTTAAGAAGTGAATATTATATGATTGACAAACAAACAAACATATATTTTATTTTTTTAATAAAATTGATTGACTTCTTGTATTTACTTTAAAAATATATTACATGATAAGTGGTGTTAGCCTATAAGATGACTCTTCTTCAGCCACAAACATTATTTAATGGAAGTAATAAGTGGTGTTAGCCCTTATAAATAACATCAAGTCACAACTTCTCATTTTGTAATTTTTATCAGTTAATTAATTAATTAAAGGTAATAGTGAAAAAAGCTACAACTATTGTTGTTGCTTCAAATCCGATAAAATTGTATCATGACTGTTTGAAAAAGGATACCATAGAAAATTTGTTGAAAAGAAAATGTATAAATAAAAGAACCAACTAAACTTAAACAATCAATGTGTTGAGTTCAACTATATACTAACAGCATAATATGCTAAATTTGACCAAGTTCGACAATAATCCGACATACAAAAAACAAAAACTTCAAAAAATCCCACTAACTTCAAGCTTGAGGAACTTCTACATTTTTTTTTGAAAAGCACAAAAAGAAATAAAATAAATTTAGTGAATTAGAAATAAATAGAAATAAAAAGAATGGATATAAAAATACAAGGGATTGTGAATGACTTTCTAATAAATCTTCCATATCCCTTCTTGTACCATGTATTGCTATATAAATTAAGGATGATCCAATATTTGTTTTGGTCCTCTACATCAAAACCCGCAATCAAAATTGTGTGATGCTGAAGTTTCCCACATTTGATTTACCTAGTTGTAATTTTGAAGGGTCATAAATCTCCTACAAAATAATATGAATTAGTTATTTGTGAGATAAAAAAAATTTACCTATCTATTTTTTTCCATAATAGAATTTGACAAAGATTGACTTACAATAGAATTTGACAAAGATTGACTTACTTTTGTTATAGGATTTTTTTTATTTAACCTATATATTTATATACATTAAAATATTAGTAAATGTAACAAAAATATCAACCATAATAAAATTTGACTAATATTGACTTATTTTTGTTATAGAATTTTTTCTATTTAACCTATATATTTATATGCATTAAAATATTAGTAAAAATAATAAAAATATCACATCTAAAAAGGAATTTAAGAAGTGAATATTATATGATTGACAAAAAATAAACATATATTTTGTGCATTGTTGATTTTGTTATTGGGTGTTTTTGTAAATCAGAATGTTAAAGTAAACCATGTGGGACTTCAACATATATTGTTTGCATTGTGGATTTTGTTATTGGTTGATTCTCTTAGTATTGTCCTCATTTTTGAAAGCATGAAGGAACCCCTATATATGTAATAACATTTCATGCATAAGTTATCTGAGTTATGACTCAATATATATATATAGTTAATTCTCTCTGCTAGCATCACAATTAAAATAAAAAAAACCTTTGCCTTCAAGAAAATATTTATAGTCTTTTATATAAAGTAATTATCCGACCCAATCTGTATTTTTTTGTGATAATGCTTAGAAATTAAACAGACTACCACCTCCAAAGATAAGTTTTCGAAAAATTGAATCTATGGATGGAGAAACGAAAAAGGTGAATAAGAGTGAACTTGTTGGGTGGGTGTTTATATGTCCAATGATTGACATCATCTTACATACAACAGAATTTACTAAATTGGGTGCTAAGGTATATACTCGCAATTACATAAATTTTTTTTATCTCAAAATTAAATTAGTTGGTCCTCATAAATAGTTCTTTTATATTTTTGTTTAGGAAATATAAGAACCACCAGAGCTAGTACTAGAGTTGCTCTTTGAGTCCAAGAAGCCTAATAAAAACATGGATCCGGATCCTATTTATCATGCTTGTCTTGGCACCTTTACTAGCAAATTCTGTCACTATGTAACTATAATATCCTCCGAAAAACCTTGATCTGTAACTTCTTGTGCTGATAAATGATACTTATGACACTATGTTGCACCATTAGCTTGTTGCTTCTTCGTAGCCAAATTAACTCTCTTGATTCTTTAAATGCAAAGAAAGGTCTTGATGAGCTGCCATCTCTCTATAATGCAGAGCCTCTGAAAAACCTGAAACTTCAATTTCCTGTTGAACCAAAACCAATTCTTGTTT
>CATIWK010151563.1:0-12904 GCA_949634005.1 Mallotus japonicus | reverse complement strand
ACATCTAACACACAAAATTAACGGGTTTGGGTTAAACGGGTCGACCTGTTTATGACATGATTTAAATGAATCGTGTCACGGGTTGACACGCGAAACCCGTTCAACCCGTTTAAAACCCATTTAATTTATTATAATTTTTTTGGAAACAATTTATTATAATTTTTAAGGGGTGTAAAAATGTGAAATTCCTTCTCATTCCTCAAATAGTCTGAAATTTAGATTATCATTTAAAAGTTTTATGTGTGTTTATTTGGAAGACTTTAAATTGTACTTATTTTTAAATATTGGTCATGTATTATTAATTTTATTTGTATTTTTTTATGTTTTTATGTTTATTTTAGAAGGTCATGTATTATGAATTTTACTAGGATTTATGAAAATTGTGTGTATTATGCAAGTTGCTAAGCTATGGTTATTATTGTGAGTTTTTTTTTAATTAATATTTTTATAGGTAATAAACCTCAAATGAGTTAGATGGGTCGTGTTGAATTTTATGACCCATCTAACCCATTTATTTAAATGGGTTACACGTGTAACCCGTTTAATAAACGTGTCGTGTTAGGGTTAACACGATTAATAAATGGGTCGTGTTTGTGTTGACCCTAATCATGTCACCAGAGTGGGTCAACCCGACAAGAATACGACCCGCCAACCCGTTTTGACACATATACATGAACCAGAGATTTGAATTAAAAAAAACACGCACCTCTTTTAATTTTTCACGTCAATTTTTTTTTTCATGTCAAAGTTGCTTTTTTTTTATGTTAAATTTTGTTTTAATTAGTTAACTTCTCTTTATATTTATAAAAATTAATTGATTAATTGATCAAAATTATGATGTTCATTAATTTTTACTTGTATATTCATTAAGAATCAATAAATTTGTAGGTCAAAATCAATAAGTATACTGCAGGTTCATTGACTTTTGCCTGCAAGTTCAGTGAACATGTAGGTGAAGATCAATGAATTTGCAGCAAGTTCATTGACCTTCACCTGCTAACACATGAATCTCTATGTTACAACTAATAAATTTATATGCACAAACTAAGCAAATAATAACAAAATAATTTGTAGTCAAAATCCAATCTAAATACAAAAAGAAGAAGAAGAAGAAGAATGAGCAACTGTTGAACTTCATAAGAACGGATATGTAATTTTTGCAAATCCTCCCTCTCTAGCTCAAGTTATGATTTTCAGGTTTTGAAGCACTTGAAAGAAACCATTTTCTTACAAAGAAGAAGAAGAAGAAGAAGAAGCCACTGATCTAGAAAAAAAATAAAGTACAGAAAAGAGGAGAGGGATTGTGACCGGAGAAGAGGAAAAGGAAGAGAATAAGAAAAAAGTGCAAAAAAGCAGAAGAAGAAGAAGAATGCGTTAAAAAAATGAGAGGAAGTGTTGAAAAAAAAAAGAAGAAGAAACGTTAAATAAAAAGACTTACACATGTAATAAACCTACAATATGGACAGTGGTCCATGATATAATTTGCTGAATTTAGGACTCCCGCCTTTTCTAATATTTCTTCCTTTCTGATTTGGATTGATTCAAGTGGTGGCCTGGTTTTAAATATGATTCACTTGGATTTTAACCTTGGTAAATGGTACATTCTATGACTACTTTACTTTTTACAAAATAAAATTCGCTTTTTCAATAACCATTATTGAGTTATAAACTATACTCAAATTGTTCTTCCTTTGTAATCTAGTGGCTCAAATGATTGACATTTTAAGGTGAGGCTATAAGTTCAATCCCCCTTCCCTTGACCTCCCATTTGTTCAAAAAAAAGAAAAAAAAAACTATACTCTCATCTAATGGTGTTAAAAATAAAATTACCATAGAATTTCTTAACTTTGATTTTAATTTATTAAGTAATTATCTAATTATTTTTTTAATTACAAAAAGTTTAAAAAGTCATGTTGTAGAATTTTAATTTCTTATTATAAAATAATAAGGAATTTTTCATATAACAAAAAATATATATAGCAATAATCTATAATATATATAAATGTACGAAAGTGGAAACAAGCAAAATTACAAAAAAGTTTTTACTCATTATTACATAAAAATTGGATAATTTAGTCATTTACTAATAAAAGTAAAATTAAATTAATTAAAATATAACTTTAATTTGGTTGGAAGTCTATTTCCTATTTTAATTAGGTTAACTTCTACTTTATCTCTAATAAAAATTTAATTAATTAAAATATAATTCTAATTTAATTGAAAATATGCTTCATATTTTAATTAGGTTAACTTCTATATTATCTCTAATAAAAATTCTAATTTAATTGAAAGTAGATTTTCTATTATAATTAGGTTAACTTCTATTTGATCTCTAATAAAAATGAAATTAATTAACATATAATCCTAATTTAATTGAAAGTATATTTCCTATTTTAATTATGTTAATTTTTATTTTATCTCAAACAAAATTAAATTAATTAAAATTTTAGTAGTAATTTTGCTAAAAATATATATGTTTTTCTATTTTAATTAGGTCTACTTATATTTTATCTAATATAAATTAAATTAGATAACATAATTTCATAAGTCTTACAATATTAAATTTAATAAGTAAATAATTAAAATTAACAAATTTTATGAAATAATTAATTATGGAAATATTAATGTGAAAAAAGTTGAAAGACTATTGTCTCTATATAGAAAATTCATAAAGAATGTAAATTTAATATTTATTAATTTAATAAAATTTTAATTATTTTTTAATTATTTAATTTTATTAACAATTTAATAAAATATTAAATTAAATTAAATTGAATAAAAAATTATATTAAAAATTAAATTAAATTTTAAATTCTAATTATATTAAAATATTAAATATAATAATATGAAAATATTAATAATAAAAAATTAATAATAAGGGTCTGTTTAGTTTTGGAAAACATTTTCTGTTTTCTTTTTCCAGTTTTCTTTTTTTTTCTTTGTTTTCCAATTTTTCATTTTCCAAATTAGAAAACAGAAAACAGAAAATCATGTTTGTTTATTACTTTTCATTTTCTAGTTTTTTATGTTTTCATAATTTTTATTTTTAATGAAATTTACTATAATAACTTTTTAGTTAATATATTTATTATTATTGTGATTTATTGATAATATTCACTATTAAATATATTTATTTTATAAAAAATTTTAAATAATTAATTTTAATAAATCAACTTATTTAAAAAAATTCTATATGTCCATTATATATAGTAAAGTTTAAATAATAAATTATTTATAATAATTATAAAATAATTGTATTAATCCTATAGAAATTTATATTACTATACAAAATAATCATTCATTTGATGGTTAAATACAACTAGATTAATAGTTTAATAATAATCATGAAAAACTATAAAAGTAATAAAACTATAATCATTGAACTCTAAAACCAGGATCATGTTATAAACATCATTGGTCTCTAAAACCATTTCTTGATTCAGAAAGCCTTAGCTAGCTAATTAATTAGATGAAAAAAATTACATTGTTGGAACATCATATCATGAACCAATAAGACCTTAGCTAGCTAAAAGACCTTGCATATTAGCTTCTACAAGCTTTCACAATCCCGCCAATGCCATAAATGAACATGATTCTGGAGTTGATGGACTCATCTTGTAACCACATATTAATCCTTATAACATCGAAATCTATTCCAACCAAGCAGAAGGGCAGATTCAAAACTTTGCGATTCAGTTTAGTCCTAACCTCTTTCACTATATTTTGAATGAACTGAGCCTCATACCTAGAAACCAAAGTTATAAAAACCAAAGAAAAAAGGCAAATGAGTGCTTTGCACAAATCATGAAACAACCAACATGCTTAAATTTGTTTTGTGTAGTACACAAATTATTATTCTCGCATCAGATCATTGACAACGAAAATATAAAGAATTCAAGAACTCTCTTAAGTTTTTCTTGATTGTTATTAATAAAATTCTCTGCTTATTAAAAAAACAAAGTAAAATCATAGCCAAGCAACATTATTGTGCTAAGGTTGGAAGATGATGATTTTGGTTAAATTATTTTAGTCATTAATTGTTAACGGACAATTGAGTAAAAAAAAAAGAAGAAAGAATTCAAGAAGGGACATATACACGTTACATGTCTTCTAAAACAAATCCTCCAAGTTCTGCAACTTCTCTAACAACTGCTCTCCATCCCTCAACCTTTTCCTGGAAGCACCTTTCATGGTTAGCAAAAGCTTCAGCATATGTATGATTGAGTTCTAAGACATGGGATGGATCCACATCAAAATTGGCATCATAATGTGCCTTACCTCTAAAACTCAAGAACACATTATAAGTGCATCGAGATGATGAGCCCTCTTGCACCTTTACTTTAGCCATCAGCACCAATGGCACCAATATAGAACTCAACTCTGCAAGAAGCATGTCAAGAAAATAACTAGGGTAAATTACGATTTGCCCTTGTATTTTGGTCTAATACACTACTTCGTCCCTAACATTTGAAAAAATACTTATTCATCCCTGACATTTGCTTTTTTTAGCACTCATTAGTCCTTCTGTAGGGATAAAATAGTACACGAAAAAGCAAATGTCAGGGATAAATAAGTATTTTTTCAAATGTCAGGGACAAAGTAGTGTGTTGGACTAAAATACAGGGGGCAAATCGTAATTTACCCAAATAACTAATACAAATCTTCCAACGATGAAATATATATATATATATATATATATATATATATATATATAAAGAAAGATATAGTAATTAGTTAGGTGGAACAATTAGAAAAACTTGAGGTGAACGAGGCTATATGATCAAGACCCATTATGGTTCAAATCATCTTGAGGCTTTGAAACAACATTTGCAGCTTAGAGTTTACATTACATGTATGCCAACTGTAAATACACTTTTGTAAACAATCATAAAAAGTTATTATCTACATCTACATCTACTGATTAATTTATTGCAACTAAAAACTCATCAACAAGTTTACACACCAAAAATGAGTTGGAAGTCCGAACAGTATCAAAACTAACACTTAAGCTAAAAGGAAATGATGAATCCATACCTGAAATTGTGTAAAAATAGGTTTATATATCAATGCAATATGCAGCAAATCAAACACTCCAAGCTGATAAGTAGTAGTGAAAAGCAGGCACGCAGTGCCATAAGCTTTGCTTATAGGTGGAAGAGAGCTGAACAAAATAATATCAACAAAACCCAAAATTTCAGCTAAATTTTACCAAATTTTGTTACTTAATTGCAATATTTCCATCAATTTACGCAGAGACACAGCAAATTGAATTGAAAAATAATAATCGTAAATGATTAAGACATTGAAGAACTTACTCTATAGGTAAAGACATTTATTGAAGAGCTAAATTTCAGATTGGGCGACTAATTTTCCGTTTGAATTGATAGTATTGATTTTTATGAAGAGATTAGATGAAAGGAGAGAGGATGCAGGGTCTTCGGAGCAAAGGAGACATGATGCAGAATCTCTGTAAAAAAAAAAGGAAGAAGAAGAAAAGATGGGTAGGGAGAGAAACAGGCGGAAGAAAAAAAATTTACGTAAGTAACGTCAAGGAAAACATGGAGAACATCCTTTTAGTAGTTTTCCAAAGCTAGTTATAATTTGAAAAATTGGAAAATAGTTTTCTAAATTAGGGAAATATCTCAACTAAACAGTAAATTCCTTTTTTTAGTTTTCTAAGAAAATTTTTCTAGAAAACAGGCATTGTTTTCTAAAACTAAACAGGCCATAATATATTACTATTGTTTCTCCAATTTTTGGTTTTTGGGTGCGTGCCAAAAAGATTATTGGTTGCGAGCGTGCCAGAGAATAAATTCCTCAAAAATAAAAACCTGACTTCTTTTCAGACGGATTGTGGATTCCCAAACTCTTTTACCACAATTTGTTTGGATTTCAAGCCGATGAAAATTAAAGAAACTATTGAAAAATATTAAGGGAAATTGTATCAATTTAAAAGCTTAATACAAAGCAAAAGATGAACAAGCTAAAGAAAATGACATTGCTAAAATGATTGGTTAATGATAATTACAGTAGATAATTGTAGATGTGTGTAGATGTTGCAGATCTGTGTCTTCACCTTACTTTTATAGGCGTCCTTTTACTTGCAGGCTACTTCTCCCATTTATTTTCCATCAATTTAAAAGTCTTCCGTTCATGAGAAATAAATTCACGTACTCCTTCTTCTCCAAGCTTGATCTTTTTCCCAAGGAAATCTTATCTTGAATCTCTAGTCATCAATGCCCAGCAATTCAAAAGTCATCCGTTTTGAGAAATAAATCCGCATAATCCACTTCTCTAAGCAGTCAGTAATAAACTCTATCTCCAAAACCTTCTACAAGCTGCACTGGACTGGCTTTTTTCACTTGTTTTGGGCTTCAGAATTTTGATTATATCAAATGGCAATTAGTTTAATAGCCTCAATTTATTTTAGCTAAAAAATTAAATTATGGCACAAACGATGCCCCCCGTATGTAACTTGGGTAATCCATTGCTAATTTACATGTAAAATAAAACCCATGAATATATTTGCCTAAATTCTTATATATTCTTATATATATATATATATATATTCATAAATATATTCATATATTCCATGACAGATAACATAGGCCATGAACAAGATATTAATGTTCAAGCCTTCTAAGGCAATTAGACATGGCCCCTTTTTTTTTTTTTCTAAAGGTCACGTCATTATCAAATAGAAGAAAATGCACAGAGACAAGAATGGGCCACATCTTCTTCCCTAATTTTCTTTTCCCTTTTTTTTCTTCTCACCACTACTCCTTTTTATATTTTTTTCTCTATTTTTCTTCTTCTTCTTTCGGACTCATCACAACTCACTCGTCCACCTCGCCGGACAGCACCTACCTCACATCGCCAAGCAGCCATGGGCTGCTCCTCCAGCATCAACCTAGAGGCAGAACGCTGCTGTCCCATTTGCACAGCGTGGCACTGTTGCCTCCCTTGTAGCGTCGCACTCGAACAACACCTCACCAGCGCGAGTCCCTTCCACCATCCAGCAATTTGCCCAAGCTCCGATCACTAGTTCATCATTAGAAGCTGCTGTCCTCTTCAAACAAAGCTCAAAACAGCAAGGGAGCTATTGTCCTAAATTGAATCTCAGTCTCAAATCAACGTCTCATTTTTCAGTCCTTGGATTTGTAGGTTTTGTAAACCATTTGTGCACATTCAAACCAAATTCCCAAGGCAAATTTTTCTCCAAAGTTTATTTTGGGAAAAAGAAAAGAGGTAATTTTATTTTCTTCCTCCTTTGTGTATTATTTTATATAAATTTGTTTAAGAATTAGGCTTGAGATTAATTGCACATTCTTGTAGTTTTGGTGATTTATGACTTGATGCTTGCAAAATATTTTCCTCTTTTAGAGGATATTTAACCAAAAATTGATTTAATTTTTGGCATTGCCCGAAAATTGCATTATTGTGATCTTAGCCAAAATTAATCCATGTATGTTTTGGCTTTTCCTTTGAATTTATTTGTGAAGAAAATGATTAGCCGAAAATAATTTTTACTTCGGCATTGATTTTGTTGGCTCTAATCAAACAAATCATGTAATATAATTCAGCTATTTTTAATGTTATTTATGAGTTTTGACGACGAGCATTGATTATTTGTTTAGCCAAATGTTTGTTAATTTTGATAAATTTGGCTATTTTCCAAGGCTTCATTTATCTTGTGACATGATGGAATTTTTGTGTAAATATGTTATAGCCGAAAAAATTATCAACCATCAATTTTGTTTATTCGGCTTTATCTTGGCAAGTTCCGTGCCGAAATAATTTTTACATCTTTGATTTGCATAAGAGAATGATTTTGAACTCTGAGCCAAATTAATTCAATTTTAATTGGCTTTGTCACTTGCTAATCAAAATATGATGCCTTGATAGCTTGAATACTTGGCCAAATTTTAGTTTAAACCAAAAAATTAAAATTCTTGATTCACCATTAGCCATTCTTTTAGATTTGATAATCTTTGAGTATATTTTAGCAATCACTCCATTTTTAGCCAAAAATTTATACATGCTTTGGCCATCTTTATCCTTTGCAATTTGTTTGTTCTTGGCCAATCATTATGCACTTTCATGTTTTGAGAGCCATGGGGAAATGGACCAAAATACTGCTTATTTCTGAAACAATTATGCATATTTATTTTAGCAAAAATTTGCCAAAATTTATTCTCTTGTAGAATTTTTTAATTAATTCGGCTTTTATTAAGCCAATAAAATGCTTTTTAGATGGTCACCATGTATCCATCTTTAGGAATTAATTTCCTTAGGGAAAAATGAGCTTTGTATATTTTCTGTGCATAATCTGCATATTCTAACATCTGTGTCTTGGTACAACACTCCATTGTAGCATAGTCAAAATAAATTAGCATGTGGCTTATGAAAACCACAAACACTTATGTCTCAAACTACACTAATGCTTGCCTATATATCACCATAAAGCAAATTTATTTATTTTAGCAGTAAATTGCGAAAATATTTCTCATGGAAAATTATATTTCCAAGGCAAATCTTATGTCATGGCCAAATTAATTATTTATTTAGCCTATGAATTGCTATTTTCTTGCTTGGGAACCTTGGAATTGTGCTCTTTGTCTGCATGAATTGCTCCATGAACTTACAAAATTCTCCTCCATTTGATGTGTATCTTGGGGATTTCCATTTATCTTGACTTTTATCAGTCAGTCTGCATCTTTTCTTGATATTTCTCTGATCATTTGTTCACATTGAAGATGAATCCATTGTCTTGTCTTCTGGAAATTTGCTTTGTATTTGCATGTTTGTTTTCAATTCAACCTTTTGCATCACATATCACACACATACACCACAACCATGATTCAAAATGCCTTATGATGCTGAAATTCCGTCAACACATCACCAATCACTGTATTTATTCCACACACTAAAGAAACACACTAGAGACAAACATCAGTAAATAGAAACACACCAAAAACTCAAACTTGCAATAGAAACACACTAAAAACTTGCAGAATTCAAACTTCATTTAAGATAAGATAATGGCTATCAAGCCAATTTCAAAAAAAAAAAAAACCCAAAAGTAAAATATTGCCATTAAATGGCAATTTCCTGGCCAGAGAGGCCAGTTATTTAATTTAATTTATTTAGCTTTTATTTTCCCACATAATGGAAAATATTTTCAGCTCCAACCCTTTCGAAACCCTTTTTAAGCTTAATAGGGAGGTAATATCCAACCACTTAATATGCAAAACAATCTCTTTAAAAGCTCAGTATTTTAATCAAATCTACCATAGAAAAGACATTAAGGGATTTCTTGTTGTCAACAGTAATTGGAAAAAACCATTATTATTGCATTAATTACCTCTCCTGATGACCTTTGGATGACTCATTCTATTTCTCCTGGGTAAGTTGCCCCCTGAGTGTGGAACCTGTTGACACCTTCCTTAGCCTTTTGCATCAGAGACTCATCTTTATTAGAAAGTAGATCCTTTGTAGCTCCTGACCTGAATTTGGCCTTAGTATTAGGTTGGATCTCCTATTCAAATGCCTTTTGTTTTCTATAGTCTTTGTTTCTGAATATGAGTTAGAGGTTTAGGAAACTTTCTGTCTATCACCCTCCGCCACTGCTTGTTTAGTGGAGTAGACTGTGGCACCATAAATCTAGGTTGTACAGGCCTCCCATCTTTCACTGGCATATTTTCATGGTTGTTTTTGAATGAATTTGGATCAGGTCACCTTTTATCTGATGGTAAAAATTTCTTGTGCGAAACTGGTCTCCAATGACTTTTGAACCTGTTTGGATTCATGTTGGAAGGGTGAACCACCTTTTCTTCTTCTTTGATTTTCTCTTCTAAAACCACATTGATATATTTGGTCAATGTCATTGGGGGAAAATGAATTTTCCTCTATCAGCTCTTCCTCCTTTTCTGCATTTAGGTTCATTCCCACCTTTGGGGATTAAGGAGAAGGAGAATGGGCTTGATGCATCAGCATTTGAGGAACCAATGTTTAGCCTTGTGGAATTGGTTGTTCCTCAGGTGTAATGTCACCTTCTATGTTTTGTTCTAATCCATAGGGAATTAGTTCCTGTTCTTGGGGAAGTGGTGTTCAACCTTGAGGAATTGATTGTCCTTCTGTATTTTGCTTTTGTCCCTAGGGATTCTATTTTTGCCCTTAGGGAAAATTCATTTGGGTTTGGGGATTTGGCATATAACCTTGGGGAAAATTTCCCCCCATGCCTCTTCCTTCCTGTTCGTACACTCCTGGCTGCAAGGTTGTGTTAGTCTTTTCATCAGTGACCAACTGAACTTTTAGAGCAATTTTTGTAGAATTGTCAGACTTCTTCTAGGCCACCACTGGTTTAGATACAGTATCCTATTTGGATAACTGCTCATTCCTTTTTGAAAGTGCTTGCAAAACATCTTGCAATATTTTCTCAAAACTTCCAACAGTGCTATTGATACTTCCAACAGTACTATTGATAGCGATGGTGGCTTGCTTTAGAATATCAACCATTTGAGGTACTGCATCTTGAAGGACTTTTTCAAAAGCTTAAGAATCAGAACTCTCAATAGTGTTAGCAACTTTAAATTTTTGACCTATTTGGTTGATCAGGTTGCCTTCTATGAGAATATTTTGACACAAATGTCTTCGGTAGCAATGATATTCAAATTGCTTGAATAGCCAAAAGGTGTCTCAGTCCAAAACTGATCCTGAGGCATCAAGTCTTCATCCCAGAAATCACCTGGGTTTACAGGTGAATTGTTAGTCAGTAACCAACTTCGAAAAATTCTTCTTCAAATCTATTCATCTTTTTGAAACATGTCCCACTGGGCGTGCCAAAAATTATTTCTACCAATTTTTGGTTTTTGGGTGCGTGCCAAAAAGATTGTTGGTTGCGAGCGTGCCAGAGGAGAAATTCCTCAAAAATAAAAACCTGACTTCTTTTCAAATGGATTGTGGATTCCCAAACTCCTTTACCACAATTTGTTTGGATTTCAAGCAAATGAAAATTAAAGAAACTATTGAAAAATATTAAGGGAAATTGTATTAATTTAAAAGCTTAATACAGAGCCAAAGATGAACAAGCTAAAGAAAATGACAGTGCTAAAATGATTGGCTAATGATAACTAAAGTAGATAATTATAGATGTGTGTAGATGTTGTAGATCTGTGTCTTCCCCTTGCTTTTATAGGCGTCTTTTTACTTGCAGGCTACTTCTCCCATTTATTTTCCATCAACTTAAAAGTCTTTCGTTCATGAGAAATAAATTCACGTACTCCTTCTTCTCCAAGCTTGATCTTTTTCCCAAGGCAATCTTATATGGAATCTCTAGTCATCAATTCAAAAGTCATCCGTTTTGAGAAATAAATCCACGTAATCCACTTCTCCAAGCAGTTAGTAATAAAACTCTATCTCCAGAACCTTCTGCAAGTTGCACTGGACTGAGCTTTTTTCAATTGTTTTGGGCTTCAAAATTTTGATTAAATCAAATGGCCATTAGTTTAATAGCCTTAATTTATTTTAGCCAAAAAATTAAATTATGGCACAAACAACTATATTATAACTCTATCAAATTTGTAATATTAGATTATTATTTAGATAAAATATTGAAAGAGTGTTTTATAATTGTTCAAATAGAAAATTTACTAAAATTATAACACTATCAAGATTGAAAAATTGCACAGACATATGAATAAAATATTACTCTTATTATTTTAAATACTTAATTATTAAATTAAAGTTTATTAATTAAATAATTAAAATTTTTATTGTCTTATATTTGTAATTACATTTTAAAAAAAATAGAGCATATAATTTGTTTAAAAGTATATTTTCTACAAGAAAAATAGTATAATTATCATTTTTAGATATTTTTATAAATTTTTTTAAAAAAAGTTAAAATAACTAAATTAATATTTATCATTTAATTATTAGTTGAACATAAAAAAAATTACATTAAATTAATCTCTGAGTAAATAAAAGTATTAATATTTAAAATATTGAAGAAATAAAGTGTCACAGCTCAAATAAAAAGTTTACTAAAATTGTAACAAATTATAAGTTTAATGGGGTTGTAATATTTAAATTGTTATATAAAGAAAATATATTTTATTATTTTTAAATTTTTATCAAAAAATAATTAATATTTTTTTATTATCTTATGATTAATTACTTTGATTTTTACAAAGTATAATAACCACAATTGGATGATAAAATACACTCTCACCTTATGGTGATTAAAACAAAGTAAAATAAAAATAACTACAAATCAAAGTAACTATAGAATATTCCCTTTTTTTTTATATATGATATTAGTTCTTGAGTTGAGAAAAATTAATTATAAAAATATTGAAAGAATAACATATAATTATTTAAATAAAAAATTTATCAAAATTGTAGCTAATTATAACTATATTAAGTTAATATCAAATTGTTATACAAATAAATAACACTTTTATTATTTTTAAAACATTTATTTAATAATAATAATATATATATACACACACACACACACGAAGGGGGGACATGCAAAATTACGAAAAAGTATTCACTCATTCTTAGATAAAAATTGGATTAGGTTAACTTCTATTTTATCTCTAATAAAAATGAAATTAATTAACATATAATTCTAATTTAATTGAAAGTATGTTTTTATTTTAATTATGTTAATTTCTATTTTATCTCTAATAAAATAAAATTAATTAAAAATTTAGTGATAATTTTGTTAAAATTATATCTTTTTCTATTTTAATTAGGCCTACTTATATTTTATCTAATATAAATCAAATTAGATAACATAATTGTATAAGTCTTATTATATTAAATTTAATAAGTAAATAATTAAAATCAAAATTAATAAATTTTATGAAAATAGGAAAAGTATATAATTTGTTTCAAA